>JAKOGI010000703.1:405000-437500 GCA_029747015.1 Carnegiea gigantea
AACTACTAAGTTACGAGTTCATTTGCCCAAGATCCTAGTGACAAAGTCAATTATGTCCATAGTTTCAACCCTAGACTAACCAATGACGCCTTTTCCAATGCTTATAATGCGAGTTAGAGGAATCATCCTAATTTCTCATACAAGTCTAGCCCTTCTCTTATGCCTCAAATGAATGATAGACCACCCCTCGAATTTCAAAGACCACACTACCCCCAACAAGCTCCTCAAAAGTCTAACTTAGAAGCCATGATAGAGAGTGTGCTTTTGGCGCCACAAAAGCAAGATGAGTATACCAAGCAATTAGCTTCAAGGTTAATATGCTTACTACTGGCAATAAAATGTTAGAAGCCTAAATTACCCAATAAGCTAGCTCTTCATCTACACCTTGGTAGACTCCTAAGTAGGCTCGAACCTAACCTAGGGAGTAATGTAATGCCATAATTGTATGAGAGCACAAATAACTTAAGGGATCTAAGGGGGTTAGCAATGATCAGCCCTTGCATGATGTGAATAATGAGATTATTAAGGAAGAGGTTTTCACTCCTTCTGAAGATGTGATTGATGATGATGTGAATGAATCTAATGAGCCTCCTAATGACCATAGGTGAACTTCGCCAAGACCTTTTACTCCACCTTTGCTATTCCCTCAATGAATAGCTAAAGCTAAGCTTAACCAGCAATTTAGAAAGTTTTTAAAGGTCCTTAAGAAACTCTATATTAGCATTCTATCAACTTAGAAACCATGATGGAGAGTATGCTTTTCTGCAACAAAAGCAAGATGAGTATATCAAGTAATTAGCCTCTAAGGTTGCTATCCTTAGTACTCATAATAAAATGTTAGAAGCCCAAATTGCCCAACAAGCTAGCTCTTCATCTACACCCCCTAGTAGGCTTCTAAGAAGGCCCGAACCTAACCTAGGAAGTAATGTAATGACATGATTTTATGAGGGGGAAAACAACTCGAGGGATCTAAGGGGGTGGGAAATTATGAACCCTTTCTTGATGTGAATGACGAAATTGTTGAGAAAGAGGTTTCTACTACCTCTAAAGATGTAATTGATGATGATGCGAATGAATCTAATAAGCCTCCTAAAGACCCTAAGCAAACTTCGCCGAAAAACTTTTACTCCGCATTTGCTATTCCCTCAAAGAATAGCTAAAGCTAAGCTTGACCAGCAATTTGGAAAGTTTTTAAAGGTCCTTCAGAAACCCTACAATAGCATTCTATTAACTTTGAAACCATGATGGAGAATGTGCTTTTGTGGAACAAAAGCAAGATGAGTATATCAAGCAATTAGCCTGTAAGGTTGATGTGCTTAGTACTCATAATAAAATGTTGGAAACCCAATTTGCCCAACAAGCTAGCTCTTTATCTACACCCACTGGTAGACTGTCAAGAAGGCCTGAACCTAAGCTAGGGAGCAATATAATCCCATGATTTTATAAAGGGGGCAAAGAACTTGAGGGATTTAAGGGGGTAGTAATGATGAGCCCTTGTATGATGTGAATAATGAAATTGTTGAGGAAGAGGTTTCCACTCCCTCTAAAGACATGATTGATGATTATGTGAATGAATCTAATAAGCCTCCTAAAGACCCTGGCGAACTTCGTCCACACCTTTTACTCCACCTTTGTTGTTCCCTCAAAGAATAGCTAAAGCTAAGCTTGACTAGCAATTCGGAAAGATTTTAGAGGTCCTTAAGAAACTCTACATTCACATTCCATTCACTGATACCTTGTCTCAGATGCCTCCTTATGCCAAGTTTTTGAAAGAAATTTTATCTAATAAAAGAAAGCTAGAAGAGCATGAGACTGTGGCATTAACTGAAGAGTGTAGTGTCGCGATCCAAAATAAGCTCCCTCCGAAGTTTAATAATCCCGGTAGTTTTCCTATTCCTTGTCTGATAGGAAATGTGTCCATTAATCATCATGTGTGTGTCTTCGGGTCAAGTGTGTGAGTTTGGTACCCCTCTCCCTTTCTGAAAAACTAGATTTAGGAGAAATGAGACCTATAACCATCTCCTTGCAATTGACAAACCGTTCTATGAAATACCTTATGAGTGTTTTAACGCATGTCCCTATTAACGTAGGAGATTTGTATATGTCGGTAGAATTTGTGATCATTGAAATGGAGGATATGCGCACCCCCAACATTCTTGGGAGGCCATTCTTTGCTATCGCAGGGTGTCGTATCGATGTCAAAAATGGTAAATTTTCTTTTGATTTGGGAGATGAACATGTGGAGTTTAACTTGTTTGAAACTTCTAAATTCCCCTTTATATTTGACGAGTGTCATTGGATTGATGGATTAATAGTTTGATATAGGAAACCATTACTAATCATGTTTCTAATAACCCTCTTAAGCATTGTATGTAGAATTATAGTACTACTTCAGATGAGAATCCAGAAGTAGTAATGTGTACTCAATTTTTGGAAGATTCTCCAAAGGTACCACCTATACTTGTCAATTTGGAAGCACTAGTAACTGATAATATGGCCTCATCTAATGAGAAGCGTGCTCCCATGGTGGAATTAAAACCTTTTCCTTCTTCACTGAGGAATGAATTTCTTGGCCCTAACTCTACATATTCTGTGATTGTAAATACAAGTCTAAGTGCATCTCAAGTTGATTCTTTGCTTAGAATACTTAGACTACATCATAAGGTCATAGGGTATACTATTGATTACGCTAAAAGAGTTCACCCTTTTGCGTGCATACATCATATTCTAATGGAAGAAGACCATAAACCCTCAATTGAATAATAAAGAAGGTTGAACCCCAACATATAAGATATAGTCAAGAAAGAAATACTAAAATTGCTTAAAGTCGGCATTATCTACCTGATCTCCAATGGTAAGTAGGTAAGCTCGATCCATGTTGTGCTTAAGAAAGGAAGAATGATGATCATAAAAATAAGAACAATGAGTTAATTCCTACGAGGACTGTCACTGTGTGCATTAACTATAGGAAGTTAAATAAGGCCACCCGTAAGGACCATTTTTCCCTTTCCTTTATTTATTAAATGCTTAAAAAGTTGGCTAAGAACTCCTATTTTTGCTACTTAGATGAGTATTCAGGGTTTTTCTAAATCCCTATCCATCCTAGTGGCCAAGATAAAACCACCTTCACTTGTCCATATGGTACATTTGCTTATAGAAGAATGCTATTTAGGTTATGCAATGCCCTCGCAACTTTTCAACGTTGCATGATGGTTATTTTCTCTGATTTCATTGCGGATTTTATGGAGGTTTTTATGGATGATTTTTCTATATATGGTATAACTTTTGACCATTTCTTGAATAATTTGTCCAAAGTTTTCCAATCGTTTTGAAGATATAAATTTGGTCTTGAATTAAAAAAAGTGTCATTTTATGGTGCAAGAGGGGGTTGTCCTAGGTCATATTGTTTCCAATAAGGGCATTGAAGTTGACAAAGAAAAGGTAGAGTGATTGAAAAATTACCACCACCAACCTTTGTAAAAGGTGTGAGGAGTTTTCATGGACACGTTGGTTTTTACCGATAGTTTATAAACAATTTTTCAAAAATTGCAAAGATTCTCATCCAAATGCTTGTTAAGGATGTGCTCTTTGATTTAATTGAGGAGTGTTTCAGTGCTTTTCACAGGTTAAAGGAGGCTTTGATTTCCGGCCCATTCATGTAAGCGTCCGATTGGGGATTACTTTTTAAGGTTATGTGCAATGCTAGTGACTATGCAATGGGTGTAGTTTTTGGGCAACGGAAGGATAACACACCCTATACCATCTACTATGAAAGTTGGACCTTAGATGAGGCTTAAGTGAACTATGTCACCATGGAGAAAGAGTTCCTATCATTTGTGTTCGCTTTGGAAAAGTTTTGTTCATACTTGATAAATTGCAAGGTGATCATCTTCACTGATCATGTCACGTTGAAGCATCTTTTAAAGAAGTTTAACTCTAAGCCCCATCTCATTCAACTAGTACTTCTTCTCTAAGAGTTTGACTTAAAAATTCGAGGCAAAGCCGGCCATGAGAATGTAGTTGCAATCACTTATCTCGATAGGGTCCGAAGGCTACACCAATTGAGGAGCTTCCCTTGGATGACTCATTCTCGGATGACCAGCTCCTTACCATCTCTCACCAAGCCACTCTATGATATGCTGATTTGGTGAATTTCAATGTGTGTGGAGTATTGCCACTCTAGTTGTCCTATCAACAAAGGAAGAAATTCCTTTCAGATGCAAAGTACTATGTATGGGAGGAATCTCATCTCTATAAGCTGTGTGGAAATAGTGTTTATATAAGATATTTCCTAGAAGATGAGGTTCATAGTACACTTCACCATTACCATGCTTCAACTTATGGTGGACTTTTTGGACCGAACAAGACCATTACTAAAGTTATTCAAGCAGGTTTCTATTGGCTCACGCTCTTTAAGGATGCAAGAAAGTTTATCATATCGTGCGATCCATGCCAACAAAAGGGGAATATTTCTAAGAGGCGTAAGATGCCTCAAAGTGGGATTCTTGAAGTAGAACTTTCTGATGTATGGGGGATTAACTTCATAGGTCAATTCCCTCATTCCCACAATAATCTATACATCCTTGTTGGGGTAGACTATGTGTCTAAGTGGGTGGAAGCCATTGCTACCCCTACCAATGATTCCAAGGTGGTCATCAAGTTCCTTAAAAATAACATCTTTACAAGATTTTGGGACACCAAGAGCTTTATTGAGTGACAATGAACTCACTTTTGCATTAAGCCGTTTGAGTATCTCTTGAAAAGTATAGGGTCTTTTATAAAGCTGCCACACCCTATCATCTCCAAACAAGTGGTCAAGTCGACTTATCTAATCGAGAGTTAAAGAGCATTTTGGAGAAAACAATTGATCGGTTCCGAAAAGATTGGTCTGTGAAGCTTGATAATACTCTTTGGGCTTTTCGAAAGGATTGGTTCTGAAAGCACTACTCTATACCAGTTAGTGTTTGGTAACTCTTGTCATTTGCTGATTGAATTGGAGCACAAAGCATATTGGGCTATTCGAATGATCAATTTTCATCTTTAGGCGGTCAGTGAGAAGTAATTTTTGAAATTGAATGAACTTGATCAATTAAGGTTGAAAGCACATGAGAGTTCCTGAATCTATAAAGAGAGAACCAAGAGATGACATGATGAGCACATTTTGAAGAAGTGATCAGATAAAGGTGATGTGGTTCTCTTATTTAAATCCAAGTTGTGGTTATTTCAGGCCAAATTGAGGTCCCAGTGTTCAGGACCCTTTTTAAGTCACCCAAGTCCATCCTCATGGCGCGGTAGAGATGTGGAGTGAGTCTACCATATCATTCAAGGTAAATAAATAGTAGCTTAAGCCTTATTTTGTGGGAGAGTCCATTGAAAAGGTTGCTATTCACATCCTTACCGATCCAGAGCACGTATAAAGGTGATAGTTGAGCTCTCAACCCTAGCAGAGTGCTTCTTGGGAGGCAACCTAAGTCCTTTTATGTCTTTCTTTTTTCTTTAGTTGTATATAGTTGTATCTTTTCCTTTGTTAGAAAAAAAACAAAACAAACAAAAAAGGAAGTTAAAAAAAATTAAAAAAATATAATAAGAGTGTTTTAGAAGGTCCAGACAACAGCCACCACAAACCATTAGTGGTGAATACCACGGTCCGTGGCACTGCTACCCAGAAACCCAGATAAATAAAAGGACATAGACAACCATGAATCATCTGTGGTTATGGCCACAGTCCATGGCGGTCTGTTTTGCCTCAGGTCAAGGCGCTTTCTTCCCCTTTGACCCAATTTCCTCCCACTTCTTCTTCTTCCTTCGACTTGTTTTCTCTCTAAACTCTCCTTCCCTCTGAATCTTCCATTGAGAACCTTCATTCCACCTTCAAATTTTCAGCAATTTCACTCAAATTTCTTCCATTTTCCTCCATTTTCTTTATCTCTACTCCAAATATCTTTCAATACTTCCTTTTCTACCCTCATTTCTTCCACACTCTTCCATCTCCGTAGCCACATCTTTTACACCATATTTCTATCTTCTTTTCTTCTAAATTTTCATTTTTCTTCCTTAGTTTCTTCCCCATTACCTTTTATTTGCCCAAAATTCTCTATTTTCTCTTCTTTTCACCCCACTCACTGTAGTTAAGGTTTCATTCCAAATGCAACCATCCATATTCCACAATTATGGTACCAAAGAAGTAAAGTCAAACTGCAAAAGGAGTCGGCACATTGAGCCAAGTGCCCCAACGGATTCCTCGACAATCAACCAATGCACGGAATCAAGGTAACCCTCTTAACCCACTTGTTTTGACTAATTTTGAGCATATTGCTAGATACAATGCTTTACGTAGTAAGATTATTTTGGCTACTCGGTATTTTGATGAGGATTTATTGACTAGCTTAGGATTGCTTGATGGTACACATTGGTTATTTGCTTGTGGGGGTATAGGTCAATTCTTAGAGACATAAGACCACATATATTACAATCTTAATCTTGAATTCTTAAGTACTTTGCATATGGAAGTATGAGTGGTCTCTGATGTCAAGTGTGCTATATATCATTTTATCTAAACAGGAATTCTATGAGTTATATTTAAGTTCTTTTAATAATATATTTGGTTTTCCACCTACTTTAGATTTAGACCGTCTTCATACACTTAGAGAATTTAATCCCAATGCTTTTTGGTATACAATAACTGGGAATTACCAATATGATGCTAGTCACTCTAAAAGCATAATTATTAGAAATCCCTATATTCAAGTAGCCCAACATGTGCCTGCCTGTGCATTGTTTGCTCGAGAGAACAGTTTAAATGCGTCTTGTCTGTCTGAGTTGTATTTCTTACATAGCATGTTGCAAGGGATACATGTTGACCCTAGATCTTTCTTTGCCAATCAGTTGTTGAGTGCGGCTACTAGTTCTGCTAAGAGGGTACTGATTGGGGTCTTGTTACTCCTATAGCTAGGTTAGCTAGTATTGAACCCAACAATGATGATCGATTGTCTAGGTCTGAGAGGCTAGCATTAGCAGCCTTTGAACAAATGACATTTTGTACATCGAAGGGGGGTTAAACGTATTGGATTTACCCTAGAAACAGGCTTATACCTCTTCTAAGTGTTGACCAAACTACCTTTTTGAACCTGAATAACGTTTCCTTTATGCTGGGGAGTAATAAGGAGTTGGTTCATCGCACACCCTGCCGCTCCCCCCATCTAAGTGCTTCTAGTTCCTCCCAACCTTCCTCCTCCCAGGACTACACTGATATACATTCCACCCTACAATCCATCCAAGAGAAGCAAATTTCGTTACGAGCTTTTGTCCAATTTAAGCATGCCGCCTTCTATGATTTTGTTTAAGAGGGGATGATGAGCTATGTGGGATGATTACTTCCTAAAGTCAATATTTCCAAGGCTTTAGGGCTTGTCTTGACACTTGGCGTGATTAGCACGTCTCTTAACCCTACCCTCCTTCTTTTCCCCCTCCTCCTCCTCACTACTTCTTCCTCCCCTTCCCACTTGTTTATCATGTACATGCATTGAGGACACTGCTTTGTACAAGCATAGGGGAGCTCGTTTGCAAGTATGTGTTTGCGAGTATATGGATGTTGTGAATAGTTCACATTAGACTGTGCATTTAGGGGTAGAGCATTTTTAGCTGAGCATTTAGGTTTCTTTCTATTTTAGGTTTCCTTTCATAGTTTTTACTTTATATGGGCATTTTAAATTCTTATTAGGAATATCTAGGGTTAGTTTTTGCATATCATGTTTATCATGCATTTGGAAAAAAAAATTGAAAAAAATGGAGAAAAAATCGTCCAATGATGAAGTCTTTAGACTGGGTAGCTTTCCTTGGCTTAAATTTGACCTTTTAGTTATGTCCATTTATGAATATAAGTGTTTGATGATGCGTTTTTGAAAATATGCTTCTTTATATGACCATCATGTTGAATGTGACATGATTGCCCAATGACTCTTTACATGAATATTTGGCATGTGATATTCAATGAGCTAGTTGTACTTTGGTAGTTGTCCCGTGAGGCTTTGAGCTTGAATACACTAATTCATCGATTTTAGTCTCTGATTCCTTTTCATCTGTGACTCTTCCTAGATTCTAAATCTCTAGAACTTGCTTTGACTTTTGTTTAAGATTGCATTTAGCATGTACATTCAGGCAACGTGATTGAGGCATTCTTTGAATTAATGAGCTACATTGACCAAATAGCTGCCATTGTTCTGCATGATTCACCCCTTGCTACCCCCTTTGAGCTTTGACATTGTTTATTGATGTGAACCTCTAATATAGCCCTTGGCCAAATACATAGCTTATCTTGTTTAGCCAAGACTATGGAGTTTCATTTCTTGATTTGGAGTGGTTTGCATGTGATGATATAAGGTGTGGTTTATTTGGATGTATTAAGTGATTTGTAAGTTCCATGCACGAATTCTCTTATTTGTTGGTTCGTTATTGTGAGTTGGTTGAGAATTATTGAAAGGTACTTAATGTTCTGTGTCATAATCATTGTACTTGAAAAAAACAAGATACAAAAAAGAATGATGAAAAAAAATGTGAAATAAAAGATTTTGGCACTGGCATTGCATTGGATTATTTCAACAATTTCTCTCATTTTGAACCAACTAAGGGGATTTGTTTGTATATTAAATATGTATTGGCTTCAGGAGTTTCGTTTTATGGAAAATTGGAAGGAGATAATTTTGTTCTTAGTCTTCGCCTTTTTGCTCCACAATCCCAAAATATTTGTTTCCCTCTAAACCTTTACCAATAACCCCATTGCAACCCTATTTAAGTCCTTGTTAATGCCTAGTGTGTTTTGCATTATAGTGATGGTGAATTAGAGAGGCTTAATAAGCTTATGTTCTTTGGAATGAGATTTGAGAGAACCGAGTTATACTTTAAAACACATGAGTGATAAGTGTTTTATTACTAAAGTGAGGTTCTATGGGTTCTTCTAGTTCAACCTATACCATGGGCTAATATAAGTGTTTAAGTACATTTGAGTGATTGATTCAATATTTGATGTAATGGTCTCTACTTATATTTTGAAATCTTCATTCTCCTATCTGTTTGTAAATCACTTTTGGGCTAATTTTTGGGTCGATTTGGCTATTGATGGTGCTACTCATGTTTACCTGAGGAGGTTTTCATCATAGTTTCAATGTTATTGTTGCTTAAGGATAAGCAATGATTCAAGCATAATGGCCTTTGATAAGTGCTTGAAGATTACATCATTTTTTGGGTCATTTTGTTGCATTTTTAAGGAATTCATGAGCTGTATGGCATAATTTGCCTTCTCGCTCTATGCTTAGGTATGTTCTTTAATGCTTTTTTACAAGTTTTAAGACCTTTTTGACCTGGCATTGACCCTCAAATGATGAGGTTTTGACTCACTCTGGATGCCCCCCTTATGCCCGTGGAGTGGAGGAAGAATGAGAAACACTCGAGATTAAGGCCTCTGCAAACCGTCCATGGTGAAGGCTACTGTCCATGGTAGGCCTGTAACAGCTACAACTTTTCGTTTTCTTTGGTTTTGTGGCCGAGAATACTTGTTGGCTATTATATGAAGGCATGTTCGGCTGCAAGACAGAGACCTACATATTCTATCTGAAATATCTCTCAAATAATCTTGTATTTTTAATCATTTTGGGGCAAGAACAGGGCCGGAAGGAAGGTGATGCTATTGCAAGCGCATGGTTGTTGTAGTATAGTTTTAATATCAATCCCGTAGAGACCAAATGTAATCTATTGAGTTTTAACCTATTATAAAAGGCTAAGCAACCATATTTTCAACGAGCTATCACTATTTAACTATTGGAAATTCAATCAAATTAAAGGCATCTAGGAAATTGTTTCACCTAGTAAAGAGTTGGATTGTTAGATTTAAACATTCACTTTATCTAGAACTGGATGATTCAAAGGAGCATAATCAAACTAAGAATTCAATCTTTTCTTTCAAAACAAATTGAATTGCCTAGACTAATCCAATTAACATTCTTTCAATTGCCCTTGATTTTAGCCTTGGTTATGGATTTTTTATTGCTAGGATTAGAACTCTCTTTCAAGAAGTCGTTAAATTAAGTTCTAACTTGTTGCTCTAACAGTGAGTTTCTCCTTTCAGTACTTCACTCAACTACCTAGTATAAGCAAGCAAATCTGGCCAAAATTTACTCAAAGTAGTTCTTTTACAAGATGGAATTCAATCAAACCAGTTTAGATAAAGCAAAAATATTCAAAATTAGAGATCAAATATCAATACTTTGGCTAATAAGTTCCTAGATTAAGAAAAACTACTCACACATAATTGAAATAATCAACATCTAAAAAAAAGTTTAAGAAGAGATTAGAAGGGGAAGAAAACTTAGCAACTATGGTGGTCTTCAATGGCTCCCCAAACTCCAAGCCTCTAAGTGCCAATCTTCAACTCCAATTCCCTAGTTTACTCTAAAGAAAACTTAAAAATCCTAAACTCATTGATAGAAATAAGATAGAAGTGAGTGTTAGATGCCTTAGCTCTCTATGCTCTCCCTCTTTTGCAATCAAAAATACCTTATTTAAGCATGAACTCGATTATCCTCTACCACAAGATGAAGGAAGACAAAGAGGTAAGCAGTTTCAAGCTCACCACGAACCATGACCTTCACCACGGAGGCTCGTGGTTGGCTCCACCTTAACATTCTCTAGTTCTTCTTTCTTCTCCACGGGCATGGGGACTTAGAGGCATCTGTGGGGAGTGAAAACATACTCAATTGGGGTCAAGGAAATGGCAAAAAGGTCCAAAAACCTACAAAACACAGAAAAGAACCATACCCAAGCGTGAAACGAAAATGGGAGTGTAGATTATAACAAAAGTTCATAATTCTCCTTAAAAATGCAGCAAAATGACCCCAAAATGAAGTTCACTCTAAGCATTTATCAAACTCCCCTGTGCTTGAACTGTTGCTTGTCTCTAAGCAACTGTGAAAACCAAAATTAAAATTAAGAACCTCCTAAGGCAAACATAAATAGCAATATCAGTAGCCTAACCGACCCAAGAAGCTAGCCCAAAAGTGGCGAAAAACGTTGCAAAACAGATGAAAGAATTGAAGTTTTCGAAATAAGAATAAATAACATCACATGAAACATTGAATCGATCACTCAAATCAACTAAAATAATCATATTGGCACGTACAATAGGTAAAGCTAAAAGAACCTGTAGTCTCTCACTTTAGGATGAAGCACTCATCACTTATGTGTTTAAAAATATAATGTGGTTCTCTTAAATCTGATTCTAAAAAGTCGAATCTACCATAAGCTTGACAAGACTCTCAAATTCACCACCACTAAAATGCAACATATGCTAGCAATCATGAGGACTTTGATAGGGTTGTAATGAGGAAATGGATAAAGGTAAGAGATGAACAAATATGTTGGGATTTGTGGAGCTCAAGGCCAAAGACTATGAGTTAAATCATCTTCACCTAACGTTTTACAAAAATGCTCCTCATCCAAACACTAATACACCTCAAATACACAAAATTACCCCTAGTTGGTCAATTATGTGAAAAAATATTGAAGCATATGTAGATATGTAATATGAAATCCATACCAAATCCTTATATTATTTTGCTTCTTTTTTTTTTCAACATTCTTTTTCTTTCTTTTTTTTCCTTTGATTTTGATTTTTTTTTTTAAAAAAGGATTATGGCAAGAGAAATTGTGCACTTTTCAACTCTTTTTCTAACAACTTGCAACATTCAACCCAAATGACACGAAGGGAAATATTGCATGAATTGCATATAAACAAACCACACCAAACAACAATGTCATTATCATCCAACTACTCTCAATCACTAATGAAACTCAATAGTCTTTGCTAAAAAGGTAGGATATGTATTTAGCCAAGATTCATGTTATAGGTTTGCATCATGACACAAAGGTTAAGGCTCAAACGGGCTAGCAAGGGATAAATCATAATAAGGGTGGCTCTTTGGTCAATGTAGCTCATAAATTCAAAGAATGCCTCAATCAAATTGCCTAAACATGCACGTTAAATGTGATCTTGAACAAGAGTCAAAGCAAGTTCTAGAGATTTAAAATCTAGGAAGAGCCACACATGAAAAAGAATATCATACTAAAATGATGAATTAGTCCAACTAAGACTCAAAGTCTCATGGGACAACTACCAAAACTCAACTAGCTCAGTACATCATAAATGTTAAATATTCATGCAAAGAATTAGTGAGTAATCAAATCATAGTCAACATGATGGATAAAATATGATTTCGAAAACTTACAATCAAACATTATATTCACAAATGGGCATAACAAAAAGGGTTAAAATAAGACAAAGAAAACTACTTAGTCTAAGACTCATCATCAGAGGATTTTATTGCTTTTTCTATTTCTTTCCCCTTTTTTGTAACCTAAAATGCAACTAAAAATTAAAAATATCAAAATAAAGCTAAATTTAGGAAAAGAAACCTAAAAAATAGAAAGAAAATGAAATAATCAACTAAAAATGCAAACTAAGCTAAAATGCAACACCTAAAATGCAAACTACTCACACATCCACATCACATACACATATTCACACATCTCCCCAATGCTTGGACAAAGCATTGTCCTCAATACAAAGACATAAGAATCAATAGGGAAGAAAAAAAAGAACAAAAAAGGAGGAGGAGGGGGAGAAGGAGGGTGGGGATGAAATATGCCAGTCGCGCAAGTCTCTAAACATGCCCCAGAGTCTTGGAAGTATTGGTTTTAGGAAGCAATCATCCCATGGAGCTCATCATATCGCTCCTGAATAAAGTCACAGAGCACGGTATGCTCAGTTTGAATGTAAGCTCAGAGGGATACTTGCTCCTCTTAAATGAACTGAAGGGTAGCATGAAAACTAGCATAATCAGAGGAGGAGGATGCCTGGGATGAACTAGATGCCCTTAGGTGAAGCGGAGGAGGAGGTGGTACAGGTTAGGCCAACTCTTCATCACCCTGTAAAAAGTAAAGATTGGCCCGGTTCAAGAGTGTGGTCGGTCAACATTAGAGAGAGGCATGAGACGCTTCCCAGGATAAATTCAACAAATACACCTAGCCTCTACCTTATAAAATTTCATTTGTTCAAAAGAAGCTAAGTTCAACCGCTCCGAACCAGGAACTCTATCATCGAGGTTCAATTCTATCCTAACAGAGTTAGTAATGGGGGTAATGAGGCCCCCAATCACAATCCTCTCTGCAGAACTAGTGGTTGCACTATGTAACTGATTAGCCAAGAATGAACTGGGGTCAAGTTAATCATCTGGGAGTATGCTATGCAAGAAATGCAATGCAAACAGGTGAGGCACATTCAAACTATCCTCCCCTGCAAACAAGCCACAGGCAAGTAATCGTTGGGCAACTCAAATGCATGGGTTTCTAATAACAGTACCTATTTAAAGGCACTCAAGTTTAGTTCATAAAACTCCCCATTTAAATAGAAGGAAATGTATCCTTCTTCACAAAAAGCCCCACTCGTGACCTCCACATACAACGTACACAAAAATTTAAGGATGAGGCCATGATAAGTGTGGTCCCTAATCTCTAAAAATTACCCCATACTTCCCCTAACAAACAACCAATGTATGTCATCCAATGAATCTAATCTCGTTAACAAATTCTCGTTATAATAATGAGTAGCAACAACTAGCTTACTACTCAAAGTATTGTATCGAGCAATATGTTAAGGATGTGTTAAACCAAGGAGGTTAGGAATATTACCTCGGTTTCTAGCATTGGTTGAGGTTCAGGAAGTCCGGGGTACTCGTTGAGGTGAGTAACTGAATGTCCCCACCTCTTGGATGGTTCTTGCCTTCTTCTTAGGTGTCATGGTAATGGTGAATGGATGGGTAAAAGCTCTAAACTCTAAGTAAAGTGAAAGTGGAAAAGAAATTGCCAAAAAATGTAAAAGTTGTGAAAATTAAGGTGAAAGGGGAAGAATTATGGAAGAATTATGGAAGAAAAAGAGAGACTTTAGAAGAATGTAAGGTGACATGGAGTTGTTGAATTTTGGAGCATGAAGAGGGGTAGAATGTGAGAGCAAAAATGTAAGAAAAAGAGAAATTTCAAGGAGATTTGGAGCAAAAGTGAAGAAAATAAGAAGAAATGGAAGAAATTTGATGAAAAATGAGTAAAAATTGAAGGTTTAGAGGTGGGTGGTCATGGAGGTTTTATAGAGAGAATAAAAGAGTTTGAAGAGAGAAGGACGAAAGGTAGAGGAAGAAGAATGGGTGTCTCAACTCAAAGGGCTTAAAAAACGCTTGACCGCAGATAGAGAGCCTCGCTATGGACCGTGGGGTCCACCACGAAGGGTTTTTGGTAAGCTCTGTTTTTATGTTTCTTCAGTTTTTCTGGCAGCATCTCCACATACCAGATTAGGCACCACTGGGTGTACGTGGTAGCCTGCTGGTAGGACTTCTAAAACTCTCTTATTTTTGTTCGATGATTTTTTATCTCTTCTTTCTATTTCTTTTGCTTCTTTTTCTCTCTTTTTTTTTTTGCTTTTTTTTCTATTCACTAGAAAAACAATAATAACACACCATACACAATCAAAGAAAAGAAAAACTAATAAATGGAAAAAACTTGGGTTGCCTCCAAGAAGTACTCTTTTAGGATTGGGAGCTCGACTATCTCTTCTAGAAGGGCTCGGGATCAGAAACATGGTGGACAGCAGGCTTGTCAATGGGTTCCGCCACATCTCCTAATTTTCTTTTACCTTGGATCTCGAAGTCAAACTCTTGCACTAAAAGATAACATCTCAAAAGCTCTAGATAGAGGTCCTTCTTTACCATGAAGTGACTCCATTTAATGTGATCTATGTACATAATGAATTTGTAGTGGGCTCCATGAGATAGGCCACTAGTAAGCTCGACTCCTAAGTCAAAATGACCCCATTAGTAGAATAAGGCTCGTCCTTGATTATGCTAGGTGGCGTAGGTGCATTGAATTCCACCTAGCATAATCCAGGCCAACGCTTTCAGATGTAACATATTCAAATACAAAAGGGTCATCATGCCACCAATTATCAAATGAGCCAATCTCATGAAAATCCATATTTTCCTCTAAGCAGATGAAGGAAAGGGACATTCTGGTTTTCAAACAAGACAAATTTAACATGACATTCTCCTACATCAATCATCGCCCTTTCACATCAACCTTGCAACCAGAAGTGGCTAAGAAGGGTCTTCTTAGAATAATCTGGGCATACGCGTTTAAGAACATATCTAAGATGATAAAATCATCAAGCACATAAAAATCACCTACCTTTACGGGAACATTCTCTAAAATACCTAAAGGGCACTTCATAGAACCATCTGTGAATTGAAGTGAAATAGGTGTTGGTTGCAACTCACCTAAACCAAGCTTTTGGAAAATGGAATACGGCATAAGACTAACACTTGCACCAAGATCACATAAGCCCCTATCAATCACCAGCTGATCGACCATACAAGGAATAGAGAAGCTACTAGGGTATTTAAGTTAGGGAAAACTCTTTAGGTACCACCACATTATTCATCCCTCTAAAGGGTGGGGTCTTAAACTCAGCATTTTTCACCTTACTCTCTGCTCTAGGCACCTCTCCACCTTGCTCAAGCTCCATATCAATAGAATCCTCTACCCCACGTTTCAAGGTAACATAGTCACATTATTCACGGGTATTTGGTTCGGGCTTACTAGGACGTCTACCCGGGGGTGTAAATGAAGGGGTAGCTTGTTGAGTGATTTAACCTTATAACATCTTATTACGAGTAGTAAGCATATCAGCCTTACAGGCTAATTACTTAATATACTCATCTTGCTTTTGCTGCGCCAAAAGCATACTCTCCATCACGGTCTTTAAATTGGATTTTTAAGGTGATTATTAAGGATAAGGTGCTCTTTGAAATCCAAGAGGTGGTTTATAATTCAGTTGAGGCATAGAAGGGGCAATGGACCTATAGGAGAAATTGAGGTGATTCCTCCAACTAGGATTATAGGCATTAGAGAATGGTTCATTGGTCAGTCCATGATTAAAATTGTTCACATAGTTGACTGAGTCACTAGTATCTTAAGCAAATGGAGTCCCGACTTAACAATTCACAGACAAATGATCAGTCGGCCCACATATTTCACATGATGGGAGGGGATACTTAAACTAATAGAATTAACATTCAATCGTTCCAACCTTTAAGACATGGCATCTACCTTAGCAAAAGCATAGAGATAGCCTTAAGTTCTAAACTTACCTCCAACCCTCTTGGGTGACTTCTCTTATTGGACCATTAGTAGTTATTTAACGTCATCTCTTCAATAAGATTGTAAGCCTTGTCTTCAGTTTTATTCATAAGTGTACCGCCTGCTGCTGCTTCTATAGTAGATCTCACCAGTTGAGTGACTTCGATATAGAAGGCTTGCACTAACATCCACCATTGAAGGCCATGATATGGACATAACCTCAATAGGTCCTTAAAACGCTCCTAGGCTTTATATAGTGATTCATCCTCCCTTTGAGCAAAAATGGTGATTTGGTTTCTCAAACTTGCCGCCTTGCTAGGAAGAAAGAATTTCTCAAGAAAGATTTTGGTGAGCTCATCCTACATTGTGATGCATCCCAAAGGCAAAGAATGTATCCATGCTCTCGCCTTGTCCCTAAGAGAAAAGGGAAATAACTGCAATTGTATGGTGTCGGTAGAAACACCATTGAGCCTTAAGTGTCGCACACCTCTAAGAATACCGAGAGGTGCAAGTTGAGATCTTCTAGCGAGGTGCCTCCAAATTAGGATTATTGCACCATGGAAATAAGAGTTAGCTTGAGCTCAAAGTTGTGGGCTTCCACATTGGGTCGAACAATGCTAGAGGCAATGCCTTGACCCCCGGGGTGACAAATCCCGAAGTGTCCTTCTTTGGTCATCTCCTCCTCCCGCCACCGTTGAAAAGGCTTCTTGAGCTTGCTTTGCTCCTCTAACTTCAACTTCTTCCTTCTAGAGCAAAAAGTCCTTTGTATTTCTGAATCAAATTCAAATCGAAAGAGACTTTGCATATAAGTGGAGAAATCCTGCAAAAACTCACCATAAAACACTACTAACACAAATTAAGAAAAATATAATGAAAAAGAAAAACACAAAAAACTACTTAGTCAATCTAAGTAGGCGAACCCAATATCCGCAAATTGGTCCTTAGTAACAGCGCCAAAAACTTGACTCTACCGCAAGCATACGATTGTTGTAGTATAGTTTTAATGCTGATCCCACAGAGACCAAATGTAATCCACTGAGTTTTAACCTATTATAAATGGCTAAGCAATCACATTTTTAACGGGCTATCCCAACCATCACTATTTAACTATCGAAATAACAATTAGATTAAAAGCATCTAGGAAATTGTTTCACCTAGTAAAGAGTTGGATCGTTGGATTTGAATATTCATTTTATCTAGAACTAAATGATTCAAGGGAGCGTAATCGAACTAAGAATTCAATCTTTTCTTTTAAAATAGACTAAATTGCCTAGACTAATCCAATTAACATTCTTTCAAATGTCGTTGATTTTAGCCTTGGTTATTGATTTTTCATTGCCAGGATTTGCTCTCAACAAACAACTCTCTTGCAAGAGGTCGTTAAATTAAGTTTTAACTTGTTGTTCTAATAGTGAGTTTCTCCTTTCAGTACTTCACTCAACAATCTAGTAGATGCAAGCAAATCTGGCCAAACTTTACTCACAACCATTCATCCACAAGATGGAATTCAATTAAACCAATTTAGATAAAGCAAAAATATTGAAAGTTACACATCCAACATCAATACTTTGGCTAACAAGTCCCTAGATTAAGAAAAACTACTCACATATGATTGAAATAATCAACATCTAAACAAAAGTTTAAGAAGAGATTAAAATGGGAAGAAAACTTAGCAACTATGGTGGTCTTCAATGGCCTCCCAAATTCCAAGCCTCCAAGTGCTAATCTTTCACTCCAATTCCCTGGCTTACTCTAAAGAAAACTTGAAAATCCTAAATCTATTGATAGAAGGGAGATAGAAGTGAGTGTTAGATGTCTTGGCTCTCTATGCTCTCCTCCTTCTACAGCTTCAAAAAAAAAAAAAAAAACCCTATTTGAGCATGAACTCGACTGTCCTCGGTCACAAGATAAAAGAAAATAAAGAGGCAAGCAATTTCATGCTCACCATGGGCCGTGGCCTTCACCATGGAGCGTCTATGGCTGGCCCTGCCTCAACATTCTCTGGTTCTTCTTTCTTCTCCACGAGCATGGTGACTTGGGGGTATCCGTGGGGGCTTAAAACATACTCAATTAGGGTTAAAGTAAGGGCAAAAGGGTCAAAATCTACAAAACACAGCAAAAAACCATACCAAGCGTGAAATGGGAAAAGGAGTAGAGATTATAACATAAAGTTCATAATTCTCTCTAAAAATGCAGTAAAATGACCCCAAAATGAAGTGAGTAGTTGGAGGCTTGAAGACTGACGGATTATGAAGAACTGCATTAATGTCTAGTTTAAACTATTTTGTTAGTTTAATAAACATGAGTGAGTAGTTTTCATTTAGTCTAGGGATTTTTTAGCTAAACAATGAAGTTAGGTCCTTAATTTTATCCATATTATGCTTAATCTATTTGGATTATTTTAATCTATCTTATGTTGTGAATGTTGTGAGTGATTTAGGCCAAAATAACTTACAAATTACTAAATAGTATGGTGAAGTATTGAAAGGAGAAATTCGCTATTGGATCAACAAGATTAGACTTAGCATAGTAATTTTTAACAGAAAGTTGTATGTTGAGAGGAAAATTGACATTCTATATCCTTAATTTGGACTAATTCAAGAACCTTTGAAAGAATGGCAATTTGATTAGTCTAAACAAGTTAGTTTATTTCGAAAAGAAGAATTAAGTTATTCATTATTGTTTCCTTTGACTCATCCAAACTAGAGTAAAGCATAAATGCAATTTACCGGATCTAATCTATTGTTGGTGAAATAAATCCCTAGGTGTTTTTAATTGATAGAAGTCCTATATCGGTAACTAGCATTTCATCTAATGATTGGTTAGACTTAAAAAACATTCCAACTCAATTTCTAATTTTCTTAGCATTTTAGAATGATAAACTTAATATATTGCATTGGTCCCTGAGGAACGATATTTTAATCTAGACTACAACACCCATGCACTTGCGGGCTGTGTCAGTCATTTGATGCTTACATAGTTCATTTGTTCATACAAAAAATGCACAAACTAAGCACCTAATTTGTTACGAGTCATACCCTTAGTACTTAGCCGACACTTATGACATTAGGGGCATTCCTATTCAGTTGACATTCACCTTACCATTTCAGTGTCGTGCTGCATTAAAGTACAAACCATGACATTGTCTTCTCTCAACAACCAAATACATAATCTATACCCCTTTGTGGTCGACACACTTTGGTACTGCCCCCAAATAGCTGCTTGTATAAGACTAAATCCCCTTCCTAGTCCGCGTCAATATATATGTGCTCATTCCCACATATGTGCTTGTTATGCCGACTTTCTTATCCTTAGACAACAAAGTTTGTTCTTGCCTTGAGTTTTAGACTCAAGCCTCCTCTTTGGTGGCCTGGCTAACAACCTACCAACTTTAGGTGGGAGGATGAAATGATGGAAGTCATCATCTAGTTTTTCTCTCCCAATAACTAGTCCTCATTCCCCAACCATAGGCATACAATGTTTTTTAATTGGGAGCAAGCTTTGATTATATACTTGGAGCTGTATATGCACCTTATAGTATATCACCTATGAAATCATATAGATTAAGCTCGACCTTAGAGATGATTCCCACTGTGTATGGACATAGAAGGTGCGTGAGCTGCCACTCCCTATAGGTGCACTCTTTGCAAGCCAAGCTAACAACAAGTCTCTTATCATTGTTTAATTCTACCCAGACTCCTCCCCTATGTACCTAATAAGGTGAGACATTGATGGCATCCGAGCCAACCTTTTCTATAGGGCTTCTTCTATCCTTACACCCACACTACTATGCCATTTTAGTGCTTCTTTTTTCTTTACTAGCATATTCATTGATTGGTTGTCTATGCTTAAAATAAGCAACCACATTATAGGCAGCCTCCGACTTATGCACGTCCACTTACTGAAGCTCTTCGCAATGTTATTGTTCATCCACCCCATTTGTTCTTTTCAATCTTCGACACATCCTATCTTGCCGACTCATTATCTACAACCTAACTCGCTAGAGATACCCTGTACTTCATCAACTTCTTTAATGCAGTATGGCATTCCTCTTCACTCATGGCATAGGCAACCATCATAAACATCTTAACAACTAGATCCCTTGTCTGTCTCATTCTTCCTTATACCTTGCTTGTTCGCTCTTTAACAAAGTTCTGAGTTGGATGTCTCACGCAATACATGCGATACTCTCACCCGAAGACCTCCAATAAACCAGCAATTAACCCTTGGTGTCGGTCATGTATTATCACATGTAGTAGCGTAGTTAAGCACCCCTTCAGCTTCCTAAAAGCCAGTGCCTGTCATCACTAGTCTCCCCCACTAACTACGAATGTTACGTTATTTTGTGGTTGTTTGCATCTATCCCATATATAGCTGGTAATGTCCTATCATATGTGCCTCTTAGATGGAAAACATCCACAAATAAAATGTTACGATAATCAAACTTAAACCTATTTAAGCATGCAGCCAGGGCGTCAAACATCCTTTTGAACTTGTTGCCTTCTACCTCACACTCAGCAATTGAGTCGGCGTTTTCATGGATCGTCGTGACACAAATCCAAGGAAGTAGCGTGTATTAATTTATTGTCTTCTATGTCACCATCATTCTGACAAACTTTGATGCTTTTTACACCTAATTCTATGTTATCTTTACACCTATCTTGAGTTATAGATCCTACCTCAACTCTTAGGGAGGCTAATTAGGCATAGCACGAAGCTTGCCCTCTATTAATTGCGCCAGCAGTGACATTCTCAACCCAGGCCCCTAAAATTAGCGTTACTACAGTCCTCCCCAGTGGAATGTATGTGGTTCTTGTTGAACCTTTTAAACTACAACCCTATCTCGGTCTCTCCCACCACCTATATACATATAATGGACATCCATCAGCCTTGTACTTAACCCCTGCCCTACTTTTTCTATTCCTCTCAAAGTAGTACTTGAACATGTATGCGATTGCATACATGAAATCGTCTCCTGAACACTTCCACTAACTAAAAGACTTAACTAACTCCTACAATCTCATCTTTCCATATGCTCAGTCACCTTACACAATTTGGTGCCCTGTGCATAATTTTCCAAATCATTGGGTGGATCCCAAACACATGTCCATCTCCATTTGCAACCTCTCCTCCGCCCACCGACCATTGACATTATAACATCTGTTATCGCCTCTATCTCTATTATCGTTATTATTTACCACCTGCTTAGAATCTAAATCGAATTTGTTGTCTGTAAGTCTATCCCCACCATCCTGGCCACCATTGCAAGTTATCAAAATAGGCTACAAAATTAGGAATTTCCATGGTATGCTCACAAAAGATTCAATACATATATAATTTACCTATAATATCAACTTATCTACCCATAATCAGCTATGCTTTTCATTCCATCCAGTCATTTTGTACCCTCTATTGCCCTTATTTCCAAGCATGATACAATACAGATCTGTAACATTTCCATAGGCAATTGTTACTATACAGCCAATACGATACCACCAGTCCCACAACTCTCCACAGGTCGTCATCCAAACTTAGTAATATACACGTATGCATATGTCAATGTAAACATTGTATCCACTAGATCACCATAGTTAAGTGGCACAACCAGCTCTAGATTGTACGGCATGCTGAACCACAACATGTCCTTAGTATGACCAGCCCCTTGGAACTTATCTACTACCTTTCTCGGCCATCTTCTCCTAAACATGACACATGCTCTATGACCACCTCTGTATATCCTACTTCGACTTTAGAAGATTGTCCCTGCATAAAATAAGTACACAGAAGCTGTCCTTTGATTGTCGTTATCTTATCCATCTGCACATTCAAACCATATTTACAGTTGTTGTCATACAAAAATAGCACTACTTATGTACGTATACCCCTTCCATTTACGCATGCATCTCTCAAATGCTTCTGCATTCATGATGGTTTTCAAAAATGATTCCGGAGAATTCTTGTAGTGTGATGTAGATGATGACGTGGGACGAAAGAACGAGCTTATCAGACGGCATGTGAGCAACACCTGACATCCTCCTCTTCCAAGGTCTAACCTGCAAAAAAGGCACCCTCGGGTTGTGGACCGGGGAATGTCTCTCTGACGGTCAAGTCAGCCAAGGGTCCAAGTCAAAGGTGAATAGGGAGAGAATATAATACGAGTCTAATGAAAAGTCAGATTGCCAACCCCTTTCCCGAGGTGGGTAGGTGACCATTTATAGTCTCTCTGCCAAGGGGTAAGACAGTAATCTTACCTGGGTTATTCCGAATGGGCCGCCGATTTGGCCCACAGGTCCCTGTGAAGAGCCTCTAGGGTCCCGCTATGAGCCCGTTTTCAAGAATACAGGCCTAGCCTGTGAGACAACTGAGATAGGCCCAGTAGGAAGATCTTATTTCCCCAATCACTTAGCCCCTAGCATTTTTCCTACACGCTAAGTCGAGTGAGTAGTCAGGTGAAATGTGGAATCTGCCCCTGGCCCGCGTATATTTATAGGGCTTCGAAAATTGCGCCCCCGTTATGGACGGTCTTGTGCCCTCCGACCATAGAGCTGGTCAAGCATCCGTGATGGAGCAAGTCTCGAGGTTTGGATGGCGGCTTAGGAAACCGCCCCATTAGCGGATATAAAATGTGATCGATAAGGATGGGGCCTCCATCCTTCATCTCCTGTGTCGATCTTCGTCGGGGCGTTCTTTCTATAGCTTTTCCTCGTTCTCTAGGCATCGGAAAGATGGCTGAATATGTTGCCTACCACTTCGAGTGGGGTCGGTGCAGGGTTGCTTTTCCCCTGTTGCCTCTCCCAAATAATTTTCAGGCCCTGTGCCCGAGCTATGAACTCGCTGGGGCTGAGGAGGCTGCTCGCCGCTTCGAATTTCTGGAACTGCCCCAAGTCATCTTCTGCACAATGATTCTTAACGAAGTCGAGAGGTTGGGGGTTTTGTATGGGCGGACACTCCGTGTAATAGAGTCGGCCCTTACCGAGCTCCTTTGGAGCACCTTTGAGTCGTGGGTGTGGCTGAACGGAGATTGAATTTTTGAGGCCCGACTCAGGGAAAAGGCCGAGCATGAGGAGGAGGGCTCGGATACTGAAAGGGTCGCCTCCTCTTCAGATGGTGACGAGCAAGGTGAAGCCGGGCAGGAGGAAGCCGCCTCCCTTTCGAACGACGATAAGCAAGAGTGAAGCCAGTCAAGAGATGTCCTGAACGCGCATCCTACTTTTTTTTTCCCTTTATTCTTTTTTCTCTTTTGTTTTCTTTTTTTTTCATGCTATATTTGCACATTCATCAATAAAAATGCTCATTTTTGATAATAATGTTTCTTATGTTGGTTATTCTTCAATTGCATACTTGTTCCTTCGCTTTGGCCTGTATTTTTCCATACGCCGTAGGGTAGTAGCCCCCAAGCGAAAGAATAAGTGATATAGAATTTGGCTTAGGAACACGTAACTGTGCTTTAGGATCCTTAACCCCTACTAGGGCTAAGAATATAGCGACCGGTCGTACGATCGTGCTCAGGTATCCTTAGCCCTCACTGGGGCTAAAAGTATAGCGACTAGCCGGAAGACCATGCTTAGGGACCCTTAGCCCCCACATGGGCTATAAGTATTACGAACGGCCATGAGGCCGTGCTTAAGGACCCCTAACCCCAACTGGGGCTAAGAGTATAGCGACCAACCATAAGGTCATGCATAAGGACCCTTAGCCCCCACTGGGGCTAAGAGTATAGCGATCGGCTATAAGGGCGTGCTTAAGGACCCCCAGCCCTTGCTGGGGCTAAGAGTATAACGACCGACTGTAAGACCGTGCTTAAGGACCCTTAGCCCCCACTGGGGTTAAGAGTATAGCGACCGACCATAAGGCCGTGCTTAAGGACCCCTAGCCCCTACTGGAACTAAGAGTATAGCGACTGGGCGTAAGGCCGTGCTTAAAGACCCTTAGCCCCTACTGGGGCTAAGAGTATAGCGACCGGTCATAAGGTCGTGCTTTAGGACCCCTAGCCCCTACGAGGGCTAAGAGTATAGCGACCGGCCGTAAGGCCGTGCTTAAGGACTCTTAGTCCCCACTGGGGCTCAGAGTACAGCGACTGAGCATGGGGCCGTGCTTAAAGAAATGGAGGACTACATATGGGCGCGAAAGTGGCCACTATGGGCTTTGTTTTTATTTCTGGTAATCAAGAAGTGCATAACTATTGGATGTAAGCGAAAGCGTAACGCTAGGAGTAGTACTTCTTCAGGTTGCTGCTATGCCACGTCTGCAGTATAGGATAGCCACTCGTGGTCTCTAGGCGGCACGTTCTGGGCCGGACTTGGGAGGCAACCTTGTATGGGCCTTCCCTGTTGGCGGTGAGTTTGCCATGTTCCCCTGCGCGTGCTACGGCTTCCATGCGATGCAAAACAAGATCACCTGCCCGAATAGGCTACAGCCGTACTACACGATCATGGAGGCGGGCGATGCGGAGCTTGTACAGGGCTTCTCGGAGAAAAGCATCCCCACGGATAGAGGAGAGGAGGTCCAGGGCCTCTTGGAGCGCTACGTTATTCAGTACTTCTTAAAAAGTTATCAATCGATGAGTGTTGATCGCGACTTCCTCGGGTAGGAGCTGCAGAACCATGGCACTCATTGGATAGGGGCAAACTTCTGGCACTTATCGCAGGTCCGTACTAGTATCATTGCATCCTCCCGCAAACTGGGCTAGTAGTAGCCGGTTCGAATGGCAGTCACGGCCAAAGCGTGGCCTCCAGTATGTGTGCTGCAAATGCCCTCGTGCAGCTCTTCTAGTATCCTTTTTCCTCCCTCTAGGGTCACGCAACGCAAAAGGGGCCAGGCGAAAGACCTCTTGTATAGAATCCACTCATACAGGATAAACCAATTCGACCATTTCTTCATTTTGTTAGCTTCTTTTGGATCCATAGAAAGGGTATCATTAGTGAGGTATATGCGGATGGGGTCCATCCATGTCAAGCTTCTATCTAACCATAGCACTTCATGCAGATCTATACTCCTTTCTGTCAGGGTCTCCCACTGGATGTTTTTGGGCTCTCCATCATTGGATGAACTCGCCAGTTTAGACAGTGCATCAGCCTGTCGATTATCCGGGCAAGGGATATGTGTGATTGCAAAGTGCTTCAGCAGCTTGGTGGCCTCCTGTACCCGCCGAACATATACTACCATGGTTTCATCCTTAGCTTCATATGCACCGTTGAGCTGGTTGACGACTAGCTGAGAATCAGAGAATGGCTGGACTGAGTCCGCCCCTATAGTATAGCACAGCTCTATTCCCGCGATGAGGGGTTCACACTCTACCTCGTTGTTGGATGCTTTGAACATGAGCTTCAAAGTGTGTTCGTGTCGTACTTCGGCTGGACTTTCAATGATGAGGCCGGCCCCACCCCTGTCCTTGGTGGACGAGCCGTCTACGTACAAGTTCCAAGGCCGAGGGTGCGGCTCGCCCTCTAAAGCAGGCATGGCGTTCTCAGCTAAAACATTAGCCAGTGCCTGGACCCTGATGGCCCTTCGCGGTTCGAACACCAGGTCGTAGCACGACAACTCGACGGCCCACTCTAGGAGCCGTCCTAAGGCATCCATCCTCTGAAGGACGTTCTTCAGGGGCTGGTTGGTAAGGACCAGGATCTTGTGAGCCTCAAAGTGGGGCCTTAGCTTTCGGTTGGCCATCACTAGGGCGTAGGCAAATTTCTCTATAAGAGGATAGTTAACTTCCACTCCTGCGAAGGCGTGGCTCACATCGTACACAGGGACTTGCTCCTTGGCCCTCTCAACCATAGGAACTGCGCTGATCGCGTGGTCCGAAACAGCCAGGTATAGAACGAGGGTTTCTCCCACAAGGAAGCTTGCGATTTTGGGTAGCTGAGCTAGGTACGCCTTCCGTGCTTGGAAAGCCTCGTCGGCCTGCCAGTCCCAAGTGAAGTTTGCACGCTGCCACAAGACATGAAAAAACGGCTAACACTTGTCTGCAGATCGGGACATGAACCGGCCCAAGGCAACTATGCAGCCGGTCAAGCGTTGCACTTCTCTAACGTTCCGCTGTGGTTTCATGCTTAATATAGCTTAGATCTTGTCCGGATTAGCCTCAATCCCACAGCTGCTGATCATGAACCCCAGAAATTTTCCTGATCATACTCCGAACATGCATTTCTTGGGGTTGAGCTTCATACTGAAGGCCTGAAGTATATTGAACGCCTTTTTCAAATCGTGGTTGTGGTCAACATCGATCTTGCTTTTCACTATCGTGTCATCAACATAGACCTCCATCGTTTTGCTGATGAGGGGCTCGAACAACTTGTTAACGAGGCACTGATCCACGTTTTTTAAACCGAAGGGCATCATCTTATAGCAGTGTAGGCCCCGGTCCGTGATGAACGCAGTCTTTTCTTGATCATCCGGGTAGAGGGGTATTTGGTGATACTCGGAGAAAGCGTCCATGAAACTCAACAGGGCGTGTCTTGCCATGGCGTCTACTAACTTATCAATCTTTGACAGCGGGTAGCTGTCTTTTGGGCAAGCCTTGTTTAAATCCGTGAAGTCCATACACATTCTCTACGTCCCATTGGGTTTCTTTACCAACACCACATTCGAGACCCATTTAGGGTACTGGCACTCTCGAACGAAGCCGGCCTCCAACAACTTCTAAACTTCAGCATTGGTCGCGGCCGCTCTCTCTGGGCCCATGTGGCGCTTCTTCTGGACGACCGGCCTATTGAGGGGGTCCACATTCAACCGGTGCTCCATAACGGTTGGAGCAATGCCGGGCATTTCCTCATGTCGGAAGGTGAACACATCTCTATACTCTCACAGAAGTGAGAGCAATGAGAGTCGATCGACGGCTATCATATCTCGACCTAGTTGGACCATGCATTTGGGACGTTCTTCCTCGAGTGGAACTTGTTCCATGCCGTCCGCGGCCTCAGGTCTTGGCCACGGAGACTCGACTGAGGTCAAGGTATGGACAACCAAGGCTTCAGGGACCACGGGAGGTAGTCTGGCTCTGGCCCTTTTCCTCATCTGGGATGGTCCGTCGGGCCCATGTTCCTTCGCTCGATCTACCAGGGGGTGAATGCTCACCAAGTTTTACTTCCAGGCCGTTTGCTGGTCTCCATGCATTTCCCCCACGCTTCTATCATCGGCTTCAAATTAGAGTTGGAGGAGATACGGGGTGATGACGCCTTTCACCTTGTGAAGGGTAGGGCATCCTGGAATGACGTTGTAGGCCATGGGTACGTCAACGACCAAGAAATCAACCTCTAGGCTCCTGGCCTTTAGCTTATCACTGAAGCGTAGTAGGAGGCGAATCATGCCAATAGGATACACCTCCTGCCCACCGAAGCCTAAGATGGGGTACACCAAGGGGACAATATCTCGTCTTGGGTGGGTCAGCTTCTTCAAGCAATCCCAGGTGATGATGTCCACGGAGCTTCCTACATCAACCAGGATCCTCTGTACAATCGCGCTAGCTATTTTCATCTCAACCACCAAGGGGTCGTTGCGTGGATAAGTGAAGTGCGGGGCTTCCCTTCCGCCGAACACCATGGTGGGCACCGTCACACGGGCACCCTGCTCAGTCATGAGCACCTACTACACGCCTCTGAGCTGAGCCTTCCAAGCTGATCGAGTCATGCCCTCTGCATAACCCCCGACGATGGTTACCAACACCTCCGTAGAACACTCTTCATCCTGCGGCTGGGAGTGTACAGCTTCTCATTCTCCGTAAAGGAAGCGTGGGCCCTTCTTCAGGAAACGGTCGATCTGTCCCTTGTCCGCCAGTTCGTGAAGGGCTTTTTTTAGCTCCCGACACTCAGCCATGGTGTGGCCATTCTATTCATGGAATTCATAATACTTTCGTGCATTATGGGGCTTCGGCGGCGCGGTCATTGGAGGTAGTCTCCGAAGCATGGGATGTCCCCTAACCTCCATAAGGATGCTCCTAGGGTCAGTGGTGAATCGAGGGTTGACTACCTCGAGTTGTGGCCTCCTGTCTCAGGGGCCATGGTTTCTATCACCTCTATTGGGATTCTTATCCATAGGAATTCTTGCCTTCTTTGGGGCATCGGAGTTGTCAATGCAGATCTCCATGGCACGAATGAAGTATGCGGCCTTCCTTAAGGCCTCGGCCAACGTGGTCTCTTTTTACTCAGCTATGGAGAACTTAAAGCGCCCACTTTTCAAGCCATTCAGAAAGGAAGTGTACGCCACCTGTCTTCTAGATCCGTTATTAGGACCGCCTCCTGGTGGAAGCGCTTGATGAATTTGGCTAGGGACTGCTGCTGTCCAGTTTGATCTTAGAAAGGTGGATGCTGGTCCTCCTCTTCTTCTGATTTGTGATGAATTGGCTAACGAATTTGTCAACCAAATCTTGAAAGCAGGTGACAGTTCCCGGGGGTAAATCAATAAACCACGACTGTGCCACCCCTTTAAGGGTAGTAGGGAAGTAACGACAATATGCAGCGTCATCCACATCTTGAACATACATCCGCTCCTTGTAGACCACCAGATGCTCTTCAGGATCTATTGTTCCGTTGTATAGGTTCGCCGTGGGCATCTTAACCTTTCCATAGCGTGGAGCGTTGATAATCTTCGTGCTGAACGGGGTGGAAAAGGGGAGAATTACTGGTCGAACGACGGTCCCTAAAACTTTGAGGGGAGTTGCGGGGTGGTGCTCGACTTCAACAACCGAGGGACTTCTCCTGCCGAAGCCGTGCCTTGAAGTTTCTGGCAGGGATCGATTGCCTCGGTGTGGTTCCGGGCCGCAGGCACACCCCGGGGGAGGACTTCGAGTACGCTTACGGTGGGAACGGCGCTCTGGGTAGATCGCCGCTAGCCCGAAGCTTCCCTTCGAGGTTTGGAGGTTTGCTCCTATTCTTCAAGCCAGGTGGTCTGCCGGGAGTGAGTCGCATACGGGGTGGAAGCTGTAGTGGACTTTACCGTCTGCCCCCAAACTGGGTGACCACTCAGCCTAGTAGCGACGTTCGCATTCCGATCATGGTTCTGTATAGGGTCGACCACTCTGATTCGACCGAGATGCCTCCCGCTCCCTCTTACTATGACCAGGGGATGGTACGCGTGCACGTTGGTGGGAAGGCTCGCAGCCAGTAGTGGGCACGTAGTCAAAAAGAGTAAGTGGCCTTGCCGAGTTTGCAGCTTTCATGGCCCTTTGGACCTGTTCAGAGACCTTTCGTGTGATAGTGTCCATCATGATGGTCATAAAGTTTTTCAGGGCGTCCACTATAACATACGCTTCTCTTTCAGGGAGAGGCGGACTAGCTGGCCGTGGGTTTGCCTGTGAGCTCTCTGAGGCATCTTGGACCTCAGGAGGTGCCAAGGTATTGACCGCAGGGGCCTTGTCCTTCCGAGTCCGTGCTCATGTAGCTTCACTTACGACCATCATTACCGCTCTTTCCCACAGATGGAGCCAATCTTATTCCGAAGAATTCTTGTAGTGTGCTGTAGATGATGACAAGGGACGAAAGAACGAGCTTATCAGACGGCACATGAGCGACACCTGACGTCCTTCTCTTCCAAGGCCTAACCTGCAAAAAAGGCACCCTCGGGTTATGAACCAGGGAATGCTTGTCCGATGGTCAAGTTAGTCAAGGGTCCAAGTCAAAGGTGAATAGGGAGAGAATATAGTATGACTCTAATGAAGAGTCAGATTGTCAACCCCTTTCCCAAGGTGGGTAGGTGACTATTTATAGTCCCTGTGCCAAGGGGTAAAATAGTAATCTTTCCTGGGTTATTCCGACTAGGCCGCTAGTTTGGCCCACAGGTCCCTGTGAAGAGCCTCTAGGGTCCTGCTGGGAGCCCATTTTCAAGAGTACGAACTTGGCCTGTGAGACAACTGAGATGGGTCCAGTGAGGAGATCTTATTTCCCCAATCAAAAAACAACTTTCTTTCTATTCCTATACATTGTTTTACATATAATCATGCATTATATTAGCTTCCTATTTTAACAATATATTACTATTGTTTCCGCTACACAAAGGATAAGATGACCTTATCTGCAAACTTCATAATTGCTTTCACAATGTTTGACACATGTGCAGATTACTGACAAGCGTTTTAAATAACTTAATACTCAATGTAGATAATAGCTATGTCACAGTCTTTGCCTAAGTTCTCTAATTCATGTTGCAAATATATTGACAATAGTAACAGACAGCTTTCTATTATCCCCATGACTTACTTTTGACTAAAATAATACTGTAAGCCACATTAATATATTTGACACTTACACAGTATGACTTGTAATATCTACTACCACCTCCACACTAGGTTTTCTTAATATTATTCTACTTGCTCTTTTAAACTTGTTATTGCTTTAACATCACTAATGTAAACATATTCAAAATTATAGCAAAACTTCAATCTATAATGCACATTCATCATAAATGTATGCATATTGCTCACATCCATTACATACATCATTTCATTTCCATACTTTACACATAAGTTCTACAATATTTTCATTATACTATCGTAGTTCCATTTTAACTTCTTTTTCTTAAATAACAACATCTATACAATATTATTCAACACTAATGCATGCTTTCATTTTTGAATGCAAAATCATAAGATAGGTATCCACTTTGCTAACATACATTATATAAATCAATTGATTTCAACATTTTCTGTATGACTTTCATACTAACTTATCATATACTATTGGACTTTCATTTTTCATTTATAATTTTTTATGTATCATCATGAATGAAATTTATTTCAAACTAATGCGTAATTTCAAGCTTTAGTGCAAAACCTTCACAACTGTATGCTTGTGTATACATACACCGATTGGCTGCATATTCTCCACACAATTAACCAACATCCAGCATAACATTTACACCCTCACCTCCTATCAAATACACAAATAACACATAATTCACTATAACCTATGTCTGACTGAACCATCAGTGAAATCCTCCACCAACATTCGATGTTGTACTGCTTCACTTGTACAAGTGCATCGTAACCCATGCCATGTTTGTTCTTTTCCTTGACAACGTATCATTCACTCTCACTTTCTCTTTCTCACTCTACTATCAATCCACACATTTACCCAGCTCAAATGACAAAGCTCCTCTATAAGCTACACCAACTTACTATCTACCTGTCATATCATGAGTCTTGTAATTGTGAAAAGAAATTTTGAGAGAGCAGGAAACTATAAATGGCATTTTGATAAGATAATTGCATTTAAGAAATGTTTGCATAAGGGTAGTTTCACTCGCTCACATTGTATTTGTAAGGGCAATCCAATAATATACATATAGATGTCCTAAGGCCACATGGCCACAATCTGCATTTGGCCCCTAATCTATCAAACTTGGTGAAGCTGGCTTTCACGTCAATTTTCCCAACTATGAAGTTGGGGAAGTAAAAAGTAAAGAACTACAAAGGTAACTCCCCTAATACTTCAACCAACCTTTTTGTTGTTTCTTTTTCTTGTTTAGGTTTTTGCTCATTTTCACAATCATATCAGAACGGTGCTCTACTTACAATACAATATATAATATATATGTCATTTGGTTGCTTTGGAGTCATTTCCCAAGTCAAGTGAACTTGCAGGCATTTTTATTTTGATTTTAAAGTAAATTCAAGCCAAATGTTGCCTAGATCATGTGAAGTTGAAGGCCTTTTTGAGGATTTTTTTTTTTAACATAATTGAGTAAGACAAATGAGCCAAAGTATTTTAAAGGGTCTCAAGTGGAGATTTTTCATTTAAATTCCTCAACCTCTAAAGCTTGATGTCAATCATCTCATTCAGGATTAATTAACTCAACATTAGAATGTAAGAATGTAATTCATCGTTCTCTTTCTTTTCAGACCTCCATTGTAGGGGCATACATAAAATCGAGCACATGTCTAAGACAAGGTTTTAAATTTATTTTTGTAAATATAAGAATCTCTCCTTCAATAGTTAAGTAGTTAATGAATGCTTAGCTTCATGATTTGATCAATTTTGTTGAATGTGAGTTTCATTTTGTTAACTATGATTAGGAAACTTTAGAGTAAGATTAAGGTTTAATTAGTTTAATTAATCATGTTTAGTCTAGATTTAGTATGTGATTAGTATTTATTTATGTGTTTTAGCTATTTCTTGCTCTACTTAGTTTTCGATGAAGTAGATTTGTTAATAATTAGCCCAATCTCAGCACTATTATAGGGGACGACAACTCCCTTTCTCCCAAAAATGTATAAGAAAATGGGAACTGTTGCTGGGGATGGTGGCATGAAATTAGGTCACTTCAAGTGGATATGTCTTCT
>JAKOGI010000704.1:0-180000 GCA_029747015.1 Carnegiea gigantea
ATATATATATATATATACGCACGCCCGCACACACACACAAAGATATATATATATATATATACACAAACACACATACACACACACACACACACACACACACACACACACACACACACACACACACACACACACACACACCAATGGCTTGTTTGGTTGTATATAATCAAAGTGGTAATGGAATCAAAGTGAAAATGGTGATTCCATTACCATATTTGGTTACCATTAAGGAATGTAATCAAGATTGCATTGCAATCACGGTTACCTCAATCTATGCAACTACAATTATTTGTCTTTTCCTAAACAATTATGATTGCATACGTTTGAATCAAGATCTACCCAACTGTAAGCTATTATATTTGGAAACTTTCTCTCTCTTCTCTCCATTGTCTCTCCTCTACTTCCTCTCTCTTATTACTTTGACATCATTTTTTTAAAGGTCTGAAGGCCCCTCATCCCTCTCTTTCCTCTCCATATTAGATAAAGTTTAACCTAAATCATGATCGTATTATTATAACTGTATTTTTGTATGTTCTAGACATCATCTCTCTCTCTCTCTCTCTCTCTCTCTCATCATCATCATCATCATCATCATCATCATCATCATCATCTTCTTCTTCTGCTTCTTCTCTATGCTTGGTGAACTTCAACAATATTACACTATTATAATCTAGGAGAAACAGAGCGAAGTAAGTTTTATGTAAAATATCGTAATCATGATAATAACATATTGGATAATAATTATCAACAAAGTTGCAAATAATTAAAATAGGCAAAAATAAAAAGGCGATTTGAATTGTAAGTACTTCACGTCCAGTGTAAAATTTAGTATTGTTTATAGATAAATTCATTCCATTATACTTGTAAAAATTTTGTAATCAAATATTGTAATGTAATTATTATCACATTTCATTACACTAATAATTGCATTATATGGTTGATTCCATTGCGTAGTGATTGCATTACTTTCAACCAAACGTTACACAAGTTTGTTCATCATTCAAACCAAGACTCTGAAAATCAACCTTCCCAACCCACCAATCCTTGTAAAACCTATCTGCTCGATCAAATTCTCTAGCATCTTTGAGCACCTTCATAATTGCACTTAGTGTGACTTCATTCGGAAAAATCCCTCATTCTCTCATATGCTTAATCCACAAAAGGGATCCACTGACAAGACCAGCTTTAGCAACCTCACTAATAAGCATACTGTAAGTATCATTAGCGGGCAGGACACCATCTTTCGCCATCTCAATCCAACAAAGCTTGAATTCATACCACCTTTGAGCCCGACAGAGTGTTTGTGACACAGCATTGTAGTGAATAACGTTGGGCACATAATCCGTTTGAGACCTTATCCAATTGAAAACCCTAACAACCTTCTCGCAGCTCCCCTTTTCCTTAAGAATGACAGTCTATTCCTTGGGACCCAACTTCCCTACATAAGAACTAAGGGCTTTTTCAACATCTCGTTTAGATTCTAATGACCAAAACTGAGGGCAAGGTGCCCCCATATCTTCTCTTCTTCCCATTGATGTGAACTAATGCTTTAGAAGGGGACCCAGGCCTACTTGTAACACACTGAAGCTTGTTAAACCCTACCAAAACCCTCAACGCAGAGGAGTTTTGCCCATGATTTCTGCGTTGTGAACCAAGACTATCAGTGAAATGTAATGGTTTCAGTGAGGTATGGCTGTTAAGGCCATTAAACCAACCCAGGTAGGAGTTTTAAGAGGGGAGAGCAGATTGTGGAGCGTACCTGGGTTGTCGAAGCCATTGTGACCCAAATCTTTCGAGCAGTGACAATTAAGCATCGTCCAACTGAAACTTTGTGTTACATAACTATTGTCCTACATCGATAAATAAGTACAAAGAGTGCTAGTTTACAACGTAAGTGAGCTACTCTACCCATTGCTAATTAGTTTTGGGTTAGAATCTCAATTGATCTATAACAATAGTATCAGAGCTGTCGATCATGTGCCTTAACAGAGCTGATCCACCGGTTGTGTCCATGGGTTTGCTCTAGTGTTGACTTCGGCTTGGCAAAGAGGCTCGAGCCCTGCTTGGCGTTAATTGTAATAGGCCCACACTATGTGCCTAAGTCAATGGAAAGGGCTATGGGCTACCTAAGGAGATGGTTACCTGTGCAATAGAGGGAAGCGGTCTCACAAAAAGAGAGAAGAAAGGGCTACCTAATTGTTAGAGTGAAGCTACCTAGAGTGAAGCCGTCGAGGACGACAGTAGCGGAGCGTGGTGGTTGTTACATAACTATTGTCCCACATCGATAAATAACAGCAAAGAGTGGTAGATTATAGCTTAGTTGGGCTACTCCATCCATTGTCAATTGATTTTCGGTTAAAACCCCACTTGATCTATAACACTTTGCTTCGGATTATTGAACAAACGAGTTGTGCGGGTGAAATACAGACGGGGCAAATCTCAAATGTTGTCTATAATTCAGTCTTTTCCATCCCGGTCTTTTTGTTACTTATTTTCAAACCCAATTTTCAAGGTAGATAATTCAGCCTACTCTATCCCGTTCTATCATGTTCTTTTTTGCCATAAGATGCACCTGTAAACGGTAAGAAAATCTAAGAAGTTGTAAGGAAATATAAAAAACTGTAAAAGGATGTAAAAAGATGTAATGAGGTGTAAAGAGCTGTAAAGTTATAAGAATAGATACAAGGAGTCATTGAATTATTAAAAAATTACATAGTATAATTTTTAAATATGTATGTGTAATTATTGGTCCTTAATATATGAACTATGAAAAAAATTATTTCATAAAAATAAATTACGTGCATCATTAATATTTATTAAATAAATTTTATAACAACACTAAACAAATTATATTTTAATATCACAAAAAAACATCTATTTTTCTACAATAATCATTTTGGATAATAAAAAGGAATATTGAGATAACATAATTCATGAAAGTAGATATTTAAACAAGTCAATTAAAGAATAGCAAGATAAATTCAAGCCAACAAATATGTAGAACCAAATATATTCCACACTTAAGGTGATTTTTTGATATTAACATTAGTTTCACCTCTATATAAGCAAATTTAAAAAATATCAATTTTTCTTAATAAAATTGAATAGACCCCTAAAAATAAAATTCTATTTGAATTAAATATTTTGGATTTAAATTCAATCTAATGTTCAATTGCACGATGATGGCAACCAAGTTGTCATGAATAAACTTATGGATGAAATAGATGAAATATTTTCATCACTTATAGCTTGACGATTTTCATACATGATTCACATCGAAACTCAACCATAAATGTGATTCTTGTGTTATAATTTTAAAGTATGTTGACTTATTTTCTCTATAATGACATATATGCTTCGTGTCGAAATTCAAATATTAATTCACATTGTTAAATTTTATTTTTATATTTATATAAATATTATATTCATAAAAACGTTGTAACATTTTTCATATTGGTAGTATATAAAAAATTATATACATTGCTCTATAAATATGAGGAAAAATAGATGACGAGTTAAATGTTATACAAAATATATAAGTAGATTGAAGAAGATGTAAGAAGATATTAGGAGATGTACAAATATGACAAGGAGATGTAAAAAACTGTACGGAGTTGTAAGTTGTAAGCCAAATCCTCACAATCACAGAAAAGAAGAGGGCCTAGGCTTGTTTGTCGGCTATTGGCGATAAAATTTCACCCATTAGTAGGCTCATAAAGAATTTGATAAAAGAGTTTGAAAGTAGTGAACAATCATGATTAAGTATTTCTTTCTATTGTTAGTTTTATAATAAGTTAGCACAATTTTTTTTTTAAACAATAGTGGAGGAAATTAGAGGTATAGTAAGTGCTTTTTTGTACTTCAGTTTGGCATGTTATTTTGATGGGTAATACTCAAACAATGACTTTTTGGAGGAAAAAAAAAAAAAAAGGTAATCCATCTTCAATGAAAGAGTTTAGAGGTTTAAATCACAGCTAAAGTACGGTTTGTCCCCTTATTCCTCCTTCTCATGGATTTTTTTTTTTTAATCATTTCAGGTACAGAAAATAGTCTAGCTTAGCCACGAGAAAAAGAAAAGATTCTTCCCACCTCATGATTAGATAAATACAAATACAAAAAAAAGGAGAATTTTCTTTACATGTTTTTGGCTCAAAGGAGCAATGAAGACACTACAATATAATATAAAAGAAGAGCAAAATCAAGCCTAAGGCCTAATGTACAGTACCAAAGACATCTATTGTAACCACCAGATCAAGACTTCAATTGTTAAACTTTATATTTTATGTAGAAAACATAGGCTTATCAGAAAAAAAACAGTTTCATATTGAAAACAATCTATTGGATTATCATGGTAGGTATTGTTGACCAATGAGAGATCTTCTCTAAAGCCAATCCACTCCATGTGAACATCACCGCCCATACTTCACCAATGGAGCAAGTAAGAAAGAGGATAGAAAAACGGGGGGTTGTGTACTAGTTGCCCAAGAAGTATGGAGAAGTGCACTTCTTTATTAAACACTTGGTGCACATCATGTGCTTCATCGTGTGTATGTGAAACTGTTGGGTTTTATGGCCTAAAATCTCGAGTATCGGCACGGGGAGCCCATGCTGCACAGACACGGGCGTGCCAAGACGAAGAGCCGAAGACGAGAGGGACAGAAAATTGGCACGGGGGCACCGTGCCATATGGCATGGTCGTGCCATGTGGCACTGGGTGACCGTGCCACGTGGCACGGTCGTGCCTCGGGTCTTCTCGCCGCCGCTTTCGGATGGCGGCTAGGGTTGCGCTTTGGTGACGGTTTTTGGAAGGTGGTAGCTAGGGTTTTCAGGGGGAAACCCTGCCTCACAGACCCTATATAAAGGGGGTCTAGGGCCTTGTTTCAAAACACTTCAGTACTCATAAACACATTGAGAGGTAAAAGTCGTTTGTGAGAGATTACAATAGAGAGATTGTAATTCTGCTCTTTGATCGAATCACTGAGGTGATTGTGATCGTGGTGTACTTTCCTGCTCATAGTGAATTGTTCTGGTGCTGTCGCCGTCTGTGGTTTTTCCCACATTGGGTTTTCCACGTTAAATTCCTGTGTTCTTGTTCTCTTCCTATTGTTCTGTTGTTTGTGATTGGTTGAATTTCTGATTTTCTATTGCATCCTATCGCTTCCGCTATACTGTTATTCTGATATTAATCCTAACAAGTGGTATCAGAGCTTTGGTTTAGGATGTCTTCAATCATGAAGGTAGACATTCAGAAGTTCGACGGGGAGATTAGCTTTAATCTCTGGAAGGTGCAGATGAGAGCGGTTCTCATCCAGCACGGGTTGTGGAAGGTCCTGAAGGGACCTCATATCAAACCTGAAAAGACAACAGATGAGCAATGGGCTGAAGAACAGAAGAAGCGGCGTGGGTCGCTGACGGAGGACGAATGGGAGGAATTGGAGTTGAAGGCGGTTTCAGCCATACAACTGTGCCTGGCACCTCACGTTCTGCGAGAGGTACTTGATAAGGTAACTGCTGTTGACCTTTGGACTCGCCTAGAAGAGTTGTATATGACGAAAAGTCTAGCTAATAAGATCAGGCTGAAAGAAAGGTTGTATACCTGTCGTATGGCTGAAGGTACGCCCGTCCAAAAACATCTGAATGAGTTTAATTCAATTCTAGTGGATCTAGAAAGCTTGGACGTTAAAATTGATAATGAGGATAAAGCTATTCTACTTGTTGTCTCACTACCCCCTTCATACAAACACTTTAAAGAAATTATGCTATATAGTAATTCAGATACTATATCATTTGAGGATGTCAAGGCCAACCTACTGTCTAAAGAAAAGTTTGACCATGACATTCATGCTGATCCGGGTGAGGGACTGGCTGTCAGGGGTAGGACAACAGAGAAAAAGGGGAATGGTAACAAGAAAAAGGGCCGTTCTAAATCACGGAATCCTCATGCAAATAAAACCTGCCACTTCTGCAACAAATTGGGTCACATCAAAGCTGATTGCTGGAAATTAAAGAAAAAGAATGAGGAAAAGGAGAAAACTGCTACAGCTGATTGTGTAGTAGAGTCTGAGTCTGATGGGGATGTACTGCTTGCTACTTCGTTAGCTACCACTTCTGGAAGAGGAGTGGATGTTAATTGGGTTTTAGATTCTGGTTGCACGTTCCACATGTGTCCTCGTAGGGATTGGTTTGTAACTTATGAACCTGTGGATTCTGGAGTGGTACTTATGGGCAACGATGCTGAATGCAAGGTTGCAGGGATAGGTACAGTTCAGATTAAAACCCATGATGGCACTATTAGAACCTTGTCTAAAGTGCGACATATTCCTGATATGACTCGTTGTTTGATCTCTTTGGGTACTCTTGAGACTAATGGTTGCAGGATTGTTATGGAGAATGGTGTCCTAAAGGTAACTAAGGGAGCCATGGTGATGATGAAGGGACTGAAGCAGGGAAGTCTCTACATTCTGCAAGGAGCTACAGTTACAGGAGTAGCTGCAGTGGGTACGACAGATGACACGAGGCTATGGCACATGAGATTGGGCCATATGAGTGAGAAAGGGATGACCATTCTGGGTAAGAAAGGTTGTCTTGGTAACGCTAGTACGGGTAAGTTGGATTTTTGTGATCACTGCGTATTTGGGAAACAGAAAAGGGTAAGTTTCTCAAAGGCTAGTCACCGTACTCAGGGGGTCCTGGACTACATCCATTCTGATTTGTGGGGTCCCTCTAAGGTACCTTCGATGGGAGGTAAGCGTTACATGTTAACATTTGTTGATGATTTCTCACGAAAAGTTTGGGTGTATTTCTTGAGACAGAAAAACGAGACATTCTCAATGTTCAAGAAATTCAAGGCTCTGGTTGAGAACCAGACTGGCAAAAGGATCAAGAAACTCAGGACTGATAATGGCCTGGAGTTTGTTGAATCTGAGTTTGAAGAGTTCTGCACAGCAAACGGCATAGCCAGGCATAAAACCTTGGTCGGGAAACCACAACAGAATGGGGTCGCAGAACGAATTAACAGGACATTGTTAGAGAAAGCACGGTATTTGCTTTCAACTGCTGGGCTTTGGGATCGCAAAGCGTTTTGGGCTGAGGCTATTTCTACGGCCTGCTACCTGGTGAATCGATCACCACACTCCTCCATCGAGTTTCAGATTCCAGAAGAAGTATGGTCAGGTAATCCTGTTGACTACTCTAATCTCAGGGTATTTGGGTGTCCTGTGTATGCTCATGTAAATGAGGAAAAACTAGCACCTAGAGCAGTTAAATGTATGTTTTTGGGGTATGCTAGTGAATCTAAGGGATATCGTATGTGGTGTCCTGATTCTAAGAAAGTAATACAAAGTAGGGATGTTACTTTCAATGAGTCTGATATATTATCTTCTGGAAAGAATGCTGCTGTTCCTTCTACTGGTGCAGGAACTCAGCAAGACACCAACATGGAGGTGGAGCTGGAGACTGCTGCAGCTCAAGGTGGAGCTATGAGGGAAGTCCAGGTCACTGAGCCTGGGGCTATCAGCACTAATCAACCTCAGGAGGAGGTTGAGCACTCTATAGCACGTGATCGTCCTCGCAGGGAGATCAGGAGACCAGCCCGGTACAACGATGATGAAGGGCTGATAGCATATGCACTTTCCGTTGCAGAGGAAGTGTCTGAAGGAACTGAGCCTTCAAATTATACTGAAGCCATCACCTGCCCAAGTTCACCCAACTGGATTCAGGCTATGCAAGAAGAAATGGAAAGTCTGCAGAAAAATGGGACTTGGGAGTTATGTAACCTGCCTAAAGGCCGACGGGCCTTAACTGCCAAATGGATATACAAGAAGAAGGAGGGCATCCCTGGGGTAGAGGATGCAAGGTGGAAAGCAAGGTTGGTTGTTCGTGGTTGCAACCAACGGGAAGGTATAGACTACAATGAGGTTTTCTCTCCTGTAGTCAGACACACCTCTATTCGATTATTGTTATCTATTGTGACATTGTTTAACTTGAGTTGGAGCAGCTTGATGTAAAAACAGCCTTCCTGCATGGTGAGCTGGAAGAGGAGATATATATGAAGCAACCTGAAGGGTTTGTTGTTCCTGATAAGGAACACATGGTATGTAAGTTGGAAAAGTCCTTGTATGGACTCAAGCAGGCTCCTAGGCAGTGGTATAAACATTTTGACACGTTTATGATTGATAATGGTTACATACGTAGTAGATATGATAATTGTGTATACTTTAGACAATATGGTGATGGGTCCTTTATATATCTACTACTGTATGTTGATGACATGCTAATTGCATCTAAAGATAAAACCCTGATTCGCATGCTACAATCTCAGCTCAGTAAGGAATTCGAAATGAAAGACTTAGGTGCAGCTAAAAGGATACTGGGCATGGAGATTCACAGGGATCGAAAGGAGGGAAAATTATACTTGTCTCAAGAAAAATATCTTGAGAAGGTATTAAGCAAGTTCAAAATGAGGGACTGCAAGGCAGTGTCTACCCCTCTTGCTGCACATTTTAAACTGTCTGTAGAATGCTGTCCGCAAACAGAAGAGGACATCGGTAGAATGTCCAATGTACCATACTCTAGTGCTGTAGGGAGTTTGATGTATGTCATGGTCTGTACCAGACCAGACTTATCACATGCTGTGAGTGTGGTAAGCAGATATATGCATAATCCTGGAAAGGACCACTGGGAGGGTGTAAAATGGATCCTACGGTATGTAAAGGGAACTGTGGGGAAAGGGCTGGTATTTGATAGAAACAAGGCTGCTACATCTGATGTAGTAGGGTATGTTGATTCTGATTATGCTGGTGATTTGGATAGGAGGAGGTCCATATCTGGGTACATCTTTACCATGTGTGGGGGCGCTATCTCTTGGAAAGCGTCTTTACAATCTATTGCAGCCCTGTCTACAACAGAAGCTGAGTATATTGCTGCCACTGAAGAGGTGAAGGAAGCTACCTGGCTAAGGGGACTGGTAATGGAGCTTGGAATACCACAATCTGCTACTGTGGTATATTCTGACAGTCAGAGTGCCATACATCTGACAAAGAATGATGCCTATCACTCGAAGACCAAGCATATCAGCGTCAAATATCATTATATACGAGACACAGTTGCTGCAGGAGAAATAATGATGAAGAAAGTTCACACCTCAGAGAATCCTGCTGACATGCTTACAAAGCCACTACCCACAGCTAAGTTCGAGCATTGCTTGGACTTAGTGGGAGTTCACAGTCATTGAGAAGCCCTGCGGGGCATAGCCCCTTAGGGGGCATCACCCCTTGGGGTGTGACGACGACGACGGTAATTGAAGACTGAAGATTTTGGTCCAAGGTGGAGATTGTTGGGTTTTATGGCCCAAAAAATCTCGAGTATCGGCACGGGGAGCCCATGCTGCACAGACACGGGCGTGCCAAGACGAAGAGCCAAAGACGAAGCAAACAGGCCAATTTTTTGCCGCCTTGTTTGGCGGCTAGGGTTTGGCGTTGAGGGTGTTTTCTCTACGGCGGCTAGGGTTTTTCCAAGGGGGGGAAAACCCTACTTTTCAGGCCCTATAAAAGGAGGATCAGGCCTAGGTCTTCATATATACTCCAGTTCTCATAAACACATTGAGAGGTAAAAGTAGTTTGGGAGAGATTACAATAGAGAGAAATTGTAAGTCTGCTCTTAGATCGAATCACTGAGGTGATTGTGATCGTGGTGTACTTTCCTGCTCATAGTGAATTGTTCTGGTGCTGTCGCCGTCCGTGGTTTTTCCCACATTGGGTTTTCCACGTTAAATTCCTGTGTTTTTGTTCTCTTTCTATTGTTCTGTTGTTTGTGATTGGTTGAATTTCTGATTTTCTATTGCATCCTATCGCTTCCGCTATACTGTTATTCTGATATTAATCCTAACAGAAACCGTTCAACAAATATATTCGTACTCTTCACTTAATATATTGTAACTGTTCACGATATATTACGTACTAATGTTCAACATGTATTTTATCAATAGTATTATGGTGATGATTTAATTAACACTTTAGTACCCTAATGCATGGAAATGTTCATTTTTCAGCATGCGGGGGGGAGGGGCATCACAGCACCTCTTCTTGTCTCTTCACATAGAAAGGTGTTGGAAGCTTCAACTTCTTTGATGGTAGTTTTGGGGAAAATAGGGGGTGTTATTTGATACGAGTGAAAGTTCCAATCAAGAATATTCTCATCAAATTTATGGATCGATGAAAATTTCTTTTGTAAGTTTGTAGTCAAATATCTCTTCTTAAGTAGAGATATACGCAGTACCCACTAAGGACCATGGTCGAAGAATGAGTAACATCAATGCACAAAGACATTTTCACACCTGCAAAATTGCACACTAAGAGAATTGCAACAATATGAACATGTAGTGGACATATGTCATGCCACTGGTTTGTTACAGGTGTGTCCCATCACTAACACTAGAAAATTGTCTGTTTTCTTGTGACCCCCAGCAAAAAATAAATTTTGTACATATATTTCATATTACTTTCTATGGTCCACAATTCGACTTTGATTTTAGTTATGCGTGATGCAATTATTCAAGTTGTAAGACCCATTTTGACAAAACATCCAAACATTGGAACCCCATGATTAAATCCACACAAGATTACTTAACTGTCAAAAAAAAATGGGGTTGCGTGCAATGCGCACAGTGCAACGCGGGAGAGAGTGTGTGTATGCATATATATATATATATATATATATATATATATATATATATATATATATATATATATATGTATGTATGTATGTATGTATATATATATATATATATATATGTATGTATGTATGTATGTATGTATGTGTATATATTGGTTACGTACTTTAATATATAGCATGTAAGATTCTGTACATGCAAGGTCACTTATATATATGATGTAGCGCAATAGAATCTAACCTCTATTTTTCCCTCAAAAAAACAAAATGGGGCTTCCTTGACCGGATCAGCAGAATTGGCCAATCACATATGCATGAACAACAATTATGTTGTATCGTAGAAACTACGAGAACAATGGTGAAGGCTTTAAAAAGAGAAGGTAGCATAATGGTAGAATGGCAATGGATCAAGCAAAATGACCAAAAACGGTAAATAGAATGACCAGAACAGCAAAAGACTACACCAAAAACCAGAAAAACAGCAACCTTACATTTGCAGTAAGCACGACAACTAAAAAGAACCACAACTCTAAGATCCCCGTGTGAGACCTATCACATAAATATATGACACAAGACAACTCAGTCACATTTTGTCATTGTACTTAGCGAAACCACGGCGACAATTATTTTACATCAGCAAAAAGATAAGTATCTTACTATAAGACACTTCTTAAGTGTCTTACTTTAACCTAAAAATTATATTACAAAGTTTTTAAATTGAAAAAAATGGTATGATCGAATAGTATAAGTATATTATGACTTATGAATGATGTAAAATCATCTATTTATCCATGATTTACTATATTTCTAAAATACGAGTATTGTATACCTTCATAGATATGGTTGATCTGATTAGGGATGCCACTTAATACTTTGTCGGCGTAATCAATGCATATTTAAGCTTAGGCATTTAGAATTAAGTGTAACCATGTAGAATTTGATGATTTTAAATTACAAAATACGCTAATTTAAGATGAAACAAGACACTTTAAGGATATCTTGCGACAAGACACATATCATCACTCTTTACATAATTATTCATCAAGTTTATAGTCAAGACATAAGAGTTCAACTATAATCATACATACCTTAGCATGTCACCATGTCAAACATAAGATACACAAAGGCAGGCATATGCAGATGCAAACTCCTATGATCACAAGATTATATTGCTAATCTCATATACATATATATATATATATATATATATATACTATATATATAATATATAGATATATATATATATATATATATAATATATATATATATATATATAATATATATATATATATATATATATATATATATATATATACAGTATATATACATATATATATATATATATATATATTATATATATAATATATATATAACATATATATATTATATATAGATATATATATATATATATTATACATATACATGTGTATATATATATATATATATATTATATATATATATATATATATATATATATATAGATATATATATATATATATATATATATATATATATATATATATATATATATATATATATATATATATATATATATATATAAGTGAGTCCAAATGCTGCAGCCGCAACACATGTTGTCTGAAACATTTATTAAGATTTTATTTAAAAACAAAAATTTAAATAATATATTATTTAAAGTCATTATAATGAATAGTATCTTTTTAAATACTTCAATAAAGAAAAAAATGAAATAAATTATAGATATATTAATATTATTATTTCCATAAATTTAAATTGTAAGATTAATTATAATATTTTGAAAAATATTTTAGCTAAAATTTTAAAACAAATCGTGTGTAGTACAGGTTTAAAAGTTAGTATGAGAAAATGGTCACTCAACCTCTAACATGAGAGAGTAGGATTAGTTCAGTTTGAATAGCAAACCAACAAACCTATCTCCCAGCCAACAAATCAAGTTAAATACTCCACCCAATTCAACCAGATGCAACACCACACCCAAGGATATATCGACACTTGGAAATTCATTCACATAACGACTTATTATATAACACGTCATTGGTCACTTTACAACCAACTAAAGTAACCATATCGACACTTATATTGCACTTAACGCTATCATAATCTCATAATACCATCACACAAGTAGCTACCTATACAACTATATACAAATAAAGTACCAAGGTTGCGACCTATGGTCATAGGACCTTGCTCTGATATCACCTTTAAAGTCAATTAGAACTTACATGTGAAAGATACACTTTAGGAGGACAACAAACAACTCAACAAATCTACTTAATTAGTAGTTGTCTCCACAAACCAGCCTCAAATCACAAGTACATACCACGTTTTAATAAAATTACCACATAGCTATTGAATAGGTCAGAAACACCAAATCAAAGTTGGTCTCAAAGTAGAAAGATATGTTTTGTTTCAACTGAAACCATTTCGAAAACAACTCACTCTTTTAGTAATAATTTTGAATCCAATCTTCAAGAAGTTAATTATTCAACTTTCTTTGAGTAAAGAACACTTTAAGGCCTTGGACTACATCTAGATTTTAGTGGCCTCTACACTCAGGTGAAAGGGGACCCATTTGACACTTAGAATCCTAGGAGAGTGGAGCTTGGTTATCCTCGTTATAGTAATTATTAACCTGGACTACACAGGTTAATTAGGCAGAGTGGACCGCATAGTATTCTGCCAATGGACTGCACGGTATCGTACAATTAGACCGTACAATCGAGCCCCCTATTATCGTTAACCCAGACCGCATTGATTAATTAGGAGTTACCAAGACATCAGGAGCCTTGTGAATTGTGATACTAGACTTCCTATCTCTTAAAGCCACTTGATCAAAAAAGTTCACTTGGGAAACACACTTGAAAAGAACGACATTTTCAAGCTCTTCTTTGGAAATCACCCTCTTAAAGAAGTAACCTCATTGGGAGAAAGTAGTTTTAGTTTAGGAAAAAACACAAGGTTCAAGGATTGGCCTGCCATCATTGACGTTCACATGAGGAGGCTACCATTTTGCTAAAAAAACAACTTTTGTCAAATTCCAAAACCTTTATGAACCCATATAAACCATTCAAGTCAACACAGTTCGCTTAAAAAGGAGGCGTTAAGAGACCATGCATCTTTTAAGCTCTTCCTTTCAGATCACTTTTACCAAAATAATTTCATGTAGCACTATTCACATTTACTCAATAAATACTATTCGGAGCTTGTTAGACATTTCGAAAATACTATTAAAGAGGCATAACACTAAATTAGCCTACTAAATCTTAATCAAACCCACACTACTAATATCATTTGAATCACAGCTTGTTTAAATGCAAACATGGCAATACTTCTGTCAATGACCAATTTCAAAATTTGGTTTAAATCTTACTCATTTTAAACAATCACTTTCGTGGCAGAACTTGCACACTTCAGATCCAAATGCTAATTTAATAGAAAAATCTATTGAATTCCTGTAAAATAGTTAAGGAAAACCATTATATTGATTTAAGAAATAGCATATTGAGCATAGTTATAAATTGTGAAAGAATATGCATTTTTATGTCAGCATAAATTTTGTTTATAATTCATGCATAATTTGGCCATGATATTTGCCTTTGAAAGCTGGTGTATTACTCGCCTAATATGCTTAGTTAACGAATTATCTTGCTAACTGTTGTGCATCATTAAGATCTTTGAATGGACACTTAAACTTGTAATCTTGTGGAGATTAATACGACTAGTTGAAATCCTCCTTAGAACCATTAGGTGAAGACATTAGTCCCATTAAGAGGGTGAACTTCGTGAACAAATGGCGTGTGCTTTATTCTCTGCAATTTTCTTTTTGCTTAGTGTTCTTCATCTATTATGTTCAGTCCTTCTGATCGCATACTTCAATGTCCTTAAACTACAGTCTTATATTCTGTTATGAATCAAAATTTTAATTTACATATATCTGCGATCACCCTATTCATCCCCTCTAAACCAGTCAAACTTATCTCGAGACCAACACACTCATATCAAACAAATCAGAGATTAACACAAAAAGCAGCTCCAAATCAACTAAAAAAAGCATAAGAAAATCTCATTCGAGCAAAGAAAATACATGAAGATAACGAAAGACACAGAAATTACAACATGACCATGAATAGAATCTTGGGCAATCAATGCTTCAATGTCAGCATCTGGCCTATGTGGCAAGGGTTTTCCTCGCTTAGTGAACCTGGAATAGTTCAACGAAAATTGATATTTGATAGCACCAAAAACCCTCCCATTCTTCCCAGCATTTCTTGAAGAATTTGGTCCTCTAATTTTGAACACTTGATAAGAGGGAAGATATCATAAGGACTCTTCAACTATTTGTAAGTGAGACCTGTAGTTGGGATTGCTCCAATGCCACTCCCAACAAGGTCAAAATTCAATGCTTCCTTCGTAATTATCACATGCCAGGCAAATAAGAATTAGAACCAGGCAACCAGTTGCTATTAGCAATCACTAATATGATGTTATATATTAAAAACTCTAATTATTTAAACTACACAAGAAACCTCCAAGAGCTTATGTATGATGTGTGAAGAGAAAATCCCCAATTTGACAATTTAGATTAAAACACACATGATAAACCCTTGGATCACCAAAAACTCCCACAAAATATGACAAACACTTTGATAGATTAACTAGATCCAAAACCTTAAAAAAGGGGCACCCAAGGCACAAACATATACACTTACAATAAGTTAGGTGAGCAAAACGTACCGTGCCATTCAACCAACCAAATAAATTACCCAGGTGGTCAAATGAATTGACAAAAAAACCCTAGCAATAAATTATACTGATCAGTATAATATGTATCATGATACATATTGGAACCCCTCAACCGTGCACCACCATCATCTTAGATCAAGAAAATGTCACATGTACTCAAACGTCACTTTGACACCAAATTTCAGCACACAACCCTATTTTCACGAATGAAATAGGCCCTCAAAAATTGGTGAACTGTGCCTTGATGGAAAGGTGGTTGAGTTTATTTTTGGGACATGCAATAATTTACTGTAGATCCTCACAATTTAATTCCTTAAAATGGAAAAAACCCCACTACTCATCTACAGGTTTCGGTGCTGATATTTGCTAAATTCTGAGTGATTTTTAGTTCTTGCCCAACTGACGTAAGTCTAAATTTCATTACTTTCTTAAGATGTCTATTTTAGTCTCATTCATAAATTGTGGCAGGACCCGTTAGAAGTCATGGCAAAAAATCAAATAAATGAAGGCATGAAGAGCTACTTTTACTCACGGCCTGAGCATTTCTTCTTCGTCATTAATACGCTTACCGGCAGAAACAAAGCCTTCCAGTTGCTTTCCCAGATTGGTAGAAGGGGTGGGGGACACCAGCGGTCCTTGCCCATTCTCGGTCGGAGGCGACGCATGCGTGGGCGCGTGGTGGCTTTAGCAGCGGAGGAGGCGCACAGGTAACAGTTGGAGCCCAGACTTCATGACTGTGGCAATTTGGCCTATGCCCATGCAGCGAGTCAAACCTTTAGGTGGTGTGTGAGGCCGAGGTCGGTGACTGGACGGCCGTGGAGGAGCCGGAGAAATCCTTGTCAGTAGTCTGACAAGGATCTCGACCCTCTGCTCGGTTTTGTATTGTAATTTCCAACCCCTCACCCTATAACTCATTTATTCATAATTGGCATTGCAATTTCTTTTCACATTTTCGATCCCAAATTTTCAAATTTTAAACGCCAAGATTTGAAAGTTTGAAATTTTGAAAACGAATATTTGTATAAATTTTTTCCACATTTTCGATCCGAAAATTTCAAATTTTAAATTCCAAGTTTTAAATTTTGGAATTTTGGGAACTAAAAATTCATGTAATTTTTTTTTTCATATTTTAGATCTAAAAATTTCAAATTTAAATTCTAGAATTTTGGGATCTAAAAATGTGTATAATTTTTTAAAATTTTTGATACCAAAATTTCAAAATTAAAATTCCAAAATTTAAAATTTGGAATTTGGAATTTTCGGATGTAAAAATTCATATAAATGTTTTTTTTCATATTTTTGATTCCAAAATTTCAAATTTTAAATTTGAAATTTTTGGATCTAAAAATTTGTTAAATTTTTTCTGCATATTTTCTGTCCCAAAATTTCAGGTTTTAATTCCAAGATTAAAATTTGGAATTTTCAAATCTAAAAGCTCTTTTTTTTTTCATATTTTTGATCCCAAAATTTCAAATTCTAAATTTCAAGATTTAAAACTTGGAATTTTCAGATCTAAAATTTTGAAATTTCAACATTTTAGATTTTTTTACTGAAAAGAATTTCATAGTGACGGAAATTTTGATAGGAGTCCGTCAAAATTTTGATGGGATCCATCAGTAATCACCATCAATATAGCTTCCAACGACCATGCATAAAATCTTTTAAGTTTTGACAGACTAACTTTTCCGTCAAAATTTCCACCAAAAAGTGGTATGACAGATTGTCAATCTGTCAAAATATTGGTCAAAAAGTGTTTTGATGGATTGTTAGTTTGTCAAAATTTTCATCACGGACAATTTTGACGGAATGTCGATCAGTCAAAATTTTCCCTTAAAATTTTTGATGGATCGGTCGAAAAGTCAATTTCAACAAGTGATTTTTTGACGGATTTAAAATTCATCAAAATTTTCATCGGTACACTAATTTTCCCCCAAAATTTATCCATTTTTTGGTCAAAATTTCTGTCATCCGACCCTTTTCTTGCAGTAATCCATTTACTAAGAAATATCTATAAATGGCCACACTCTCGTTAGACAAGTATAATTCTCTAAGACTTCTTCACAGATGGGGAAGCATATAGAAAATTTCAGTGTACTAATCTTGTAATTATCCCTAGAATTTAGATTTAACTTCTTTACGTAATTTGTTGGACTCATATTGGTCTGCTTGTCCTACTTTCTAACAACTAATTTCCCTCACTTTGGGTATTTAAAGACGCAACCCCTTATTGTACTTATTAGATTTGGAAAATCAATTAATAAAGTGGCAAATGACCTTTTTCTCTCTAGAATCCCTTGAATTTTTGGCACTCTTGTGATCACGATTAAGGGTCCTCTCTTTATAATTTCTCTCTGGTGGATTTCTTTAGAAGAGTGATTTCGTGAAAGGCTATTCTATCATGGTTAGTTATCATATTTAGGCTTCAATCTTGCAGTTTTATTGATTGTTGAGATTGATTCTGAGGAAGAACTAGTCTTGGCGTTCTTGATTGTTCATAGATTAGTGATGTGAAGCTTTTGAGGATTTGTCCTTATCATGTACGTACATAAAAAAGATTGAACATAAAAACAAAAGGCTAACTCCAAATCAATTGAAAAAGTATAAGAAACTGTGAACTGAGCAAAGAGATACATAAAGATAGAGAAGCAGAGAGAAATTACAATAGGCCAAGTTTTTCGTGCTTGGTGAGTCAGGAATAATCCACCGCAAATGGATTAGGCCAAAATCTTCCCATATTTCCCTGTGTGTCTTGAAGAATTTCCCTAGCATTTTGATTTTATCTCTCCTCTGTAGTCTATTCCTCTCGTAGAAGCTGGGGTTCTCTTTTCAATTAAATAAAATGAATGAATAATCATTTTAAATTTTCTCTATCATGAAAAGGGAAAAAAGGTGCCAAATAACACAATTAGAAGTTTTGCTTCAACTAGATGAAAAAGGATATGATATAATAAAGTGCTACAAAATCAAGCGTGCAACAAATAGAACAAATTGACACTTCTTTAATTAGTAATTGAGTTGTTATACATCTTCGATTCACTTTCTGTCACATAAAAAGCGGTAAAAATTGATGTAGATGAGAACACTAGCAATATGGTAACAACTCCTAAATATTTCCCTGATTGAAGTATACTCATCATCCATCGTATATCTTGTTTAATAATTGGTTATATTTTAGATTCTTAGATAATGCTTAAAAGGGTAGAATACTTGGTGTTTTCTAACCTTTTCTATTAGCATGCTCTTTTTTTCATCTATTTGGCATTTAGATTATTCTAGTTAGCATTAAGGTTTGCGTTAGTGTTCGGGTCGGAGCACAAATAAAGTAATAAAAGTACCAAACAATGTTTTCTCAAAAGTAGTAATAACATGTGCAATATCTGTTGTTCGAAAAAAAAAAATTAATAACATGTGCAGTATCAAAAAGTTACAAAGAAACCATAACAAGTAGAATATTCACCAGTAAAATTTGGTTAAAATAAAAAACTTATAATGTCAACAATTAAAGAGGTGCTGATTTTACCAGTTATAAAAATTTGATGAAAAGAAACGCAAGGAAAAATCACTGCCAGGTACCTCACTTTGTGTGAAAATCATAACTAGGGAACTATGTTATTAAAATATATTTAAAGGTACACAACATTCTGTGGAAACTATTTTAAGAGGACAATTCACTATTTGCATTTTCTTTTAAGCCCTTAAACTTTTCATATTTGCAAATCTACCCCCAATCCTTAAAAACTTACTTGCGAAAAATTAAAAATTGTGTTTGTGGTTTTTTGCTCACCAATAGATCTCGACGTTCTCTTTCATCTGGTATCAGAGTCACGTGCACAAAAATAATTGAGATTATTAAGTTAATTAATGACTAATTAAGCTAATTAACTGTGATTAGCTAAGATTAATGCTTGAACCATCATCTACTTGTCCTGGACCTAATTATTCACATATTGTTCACTCACCGGAAGGTAATATCTCATTAGCACCTCAACTAAACTATATCACTGATATAATTTTAGAATTAAAGGCTGAATTAGCTAAAATTAAGACTGAATTAAAATATCTTAAGAATCAGTTAACTGTTGTGCATCTTTCTCTTATTAACGAAGTTAGACATAGTGAAAAAGTTAGTCCTAGAATTAGCACTCCTTTCCAGCATAAATATCCCTTCCAAAATTCAAAAAACAAGATTCTATTTCCTTTGCAAAAGATAAAAATTCAAAAAGAAATAGGAGAACAATTTGGAGACAAATTGACTAAAAAGAAAGAAAAAGAAGATGGAGTATAAGCAACATTCCTCTGAAGAACTACAAAAAATATTCGATAAAGAACAAAATCCAGAAGAACTAAACAAAATCATAAGCGCTATTAGTGATAAATATGATATTTTGTCTAATGATAATGAACAGACTAATAATGTCCAACTAGAAGAAGAAATATATCAGCAAATGAATCTTATTAAACTTGATGATCTTAATATGTTACCATTAGAAGAAATTAAATGAAAATTAGATAAAAAAATATGGTAAAATGGTTGCGGAAAATGAGATTAACAAAATCGGAGAAGAAATTGACTTACATGAAACAGAGACTAATCTTGTTAATAATGTCGTTCCTAAACCTGAAGAATTCAGTGAACCTTCCAGAAGAAACACTCATTTCTTAAGACCTAGATATGTTCCTGTAGGATGAACAAGTAATTTTTCCTTCGGGTTTATCCCAAAGAAAACTACCACCTATAAAAAAATCGGTCTTACCCTAATTAGCCAAACTGGTTATATCTTAAACATTGATGGAGCCCGTAATAGAGAGGAAATATTTAAGCACTGGGAAAGAGGAATGAACAGTGTCCTAAACATTAATACTACGTGGACTGCGGTTAATTTCTTAATTATATCGAACATAGTTTCTCTGGTACTGTAGCTAACTGGTATGATTCACTAAGCGAAGATGGTAAAATTACATTAAAAACGATGGAAACACCAACTGCTATGTTTAGAAGTCTGTACAAAGAAATTAAAACTGAATTCATCGGAGCTAAAATTGATTCTGAAGAAAAAGTACGAAAATGGCAAAGAAAAATTAACAACATAGAAATATGGAATATGAGATACCTAAAAAATTATATTGCAAAATTCAGTCAATATTATTACAAAATTGGGCATAATGAAATCAATCTAGGCATGTTCTATGACAAATTGCTATATCCTATGAATTCTATAATTAATGAAAAATACATGACATGGTTTGAACGAACAGATGTTGTTGATACCCTTGGTTTAAGAATTTTTTTTTTGCGAAAATGGGTCAATGCATAATGTCTTGATCTACACAAGCAAAAGAAGATTAAGAAGTAGTTCTTCACTTGTTGGGATTCACCTCACCAATGGAGGAAAGAATCTAAGAAAAGAAGAAAAAGAAAATTCTATAAGAAAAAGAGCTTTAATAAACAAAGAGGCAAAAAATATAGAAGAAAATATTACAACAAACCAAATCCTAAAAAGCGTAGATTTTTTAGGAAAGTTGCTTATTGCGCGGCAGAAAAAAACAATTGCAAATGTTTGGCGTTGCGGAGAAGTAGGACATTATGCTAATGAATGCAAAAACAGAAAAAATAATAAACTCATTGAAATCTTAGGAAGCTTAGATTATGTTGAGCTTAGTGAAGATGAGGCTTTAGACCTAGCCCTAGGCAACAACAAAGAAATTGTTAAAATTATAAAGGACAATGAATATGAAGAAAGTGATTATGAAGAAACTAACCATATGATGGAAAGTAGTTCGGTTAGCCTTGGTGATCTTCAAGGAGAAGAGTTTGTGATAGACAATGATCATGAAGAAGTCAAGGGAGATTGGGTTCTTCCCATAATCTAAAAGGATATGATCTATAAAAAATTTATTTTTTAATTAAAAAACAAATACGTATGTAAAATGATGGAATGAGATCTTGAGATAAAGGATTGTAAGTATGACATTGGGAAAGTTAATCTTATTAGTTAGAAAAATATCCTTAAGTATAACAAAGATGGAAAGTATAGGTACATCCATGTCGAAAGTGTCCAAGTTCAAATCACTCCATTACAATATTATGGTAAAGATATTGATCTTTACTCTTTACTCTGTGATATTAGGCATACCAAATTTAATAACCTAATAATTACAGGGATAAAAACTAATTTATGTAATAGGTCAGTAGGTTTCAACTGTCGACCTGGATATTATGTGAGTTTAAATGATGAATTTTCAAAAAACTTCTTATCCCTTAAGATTAAAACAATCGAGATGGACATGAAAAGAGGAGGATATCCTTTAAGGATATTTTGAAAAATTATCCACAAGCTAGATAATACGATAGACCCTAAGATTAAGGTAACAATGATAGAAGCAGAAAATTTAAAAGTCCTAGCCCCATGCAGAAGATCTAAAGAATCAAGTCTAACCCTCAAGATATAAAAATTGATCGTTTATGGATATCTAACTTTGCTAACCCTACAAAAATTAATAAGAAAAATACAATAAAAATTGATGAGAAAGGAAAAATCACCATTAAATCCCCATTATTAAGAAGTATGAGTATAAGGTCAGATTGCGGAGAAGGATCTTCATCCGTTAAAGAAGAGCTTAAGGAAGATGATGCAGTTAGCATGACCAGTGAAATGAGTAGAATGCGTTTTGAAGCTGCAAGATCTAGTTTAGACCAATTAACAAGTCTAGAAAGAAAGGTCATTGAATACAAAATTAGAACTATTAGTGAACCAATTTATGAGGATGAATTAGTTAAAAATATGACCATGAAAATATCCTATGAAGCTACTAATACAAACCCTAATAGCATCTATATCCTAATAAAGGTATATTTAAAGGGATATAATAAATATGAACTGTGTGCCCATATAGATAGTGGTTATTCTGTATGCTTTGGAAAAAGAATATTATTTCCTAAATTTATGTGGAAAAGAGCTAAAAATCCTTTACAGGTAAGAATAGCTGATAATAGTGTTATGAGCCATAATGAAGCCATAGAAGGATTATCTATAGAATTAGCAGGAGTTCAATGTATTATACCAGTACTATGGGCTACTGATCAACCCTCTCATGATATGATTATTGGGAATAATTTTTAAAGATTATATTCTCCATGCACCCAGACCATAAATCAAATAATATTTACAATTAATGGCCACTCAGTTCCTATTGAAAAATTAAGTAAGGCTTACACTCATTAGAAAATTGAATTTACACGCAGCCAGCATGGTGAGAAGGTAATGCCTACACAACGAGAAGTAGCACTAACAATCTCATTACTCGAGTTATCTGTTAGAGAGCAGATAATTGAACAACAAGAAAAACTATGCAAAGAACTTTATTCTGACAATCCTCTGAAATTTTGAGATAAAGACAAAACACTTGCTAAAATCACTTTATTAAATCCCAACACTATCATCTGAGTTAAACAAATGGTGTATACCCACTAGGACATTCAAGAGTTTAATAAACAAATCAAAGAACTGGATAAAAGATTAATTAGAAACAGTGAGAGTCCTCACACCAATCTCACTTTCATAGTAAGAAATCATGCTGAAGAAAAAAAAGGAAAAGCTAGAATGGTAATCAATTACAAAAAGTTTAATGATAATACTGTCTTTGATGGTTATTATATTTCTAACAAAACAGTTCTTTTCAGCAGAATTCAAGGAGCCTCTTAGTTCTCGAAAATGGATTGCAAGAGTGGTTATTAGCAGATAAAAATAAATGAGGAAAGTATTCCTTTAACTGCATTTAGTACCCCACAAGAACATTATGAATGGATAGTAATGTCATTTGGTCTTAAAAATGCACCCCAAATATTCCAGAGAAGAATGGATAAAATCTTCAAGGACCTTAGTCATTGCTGTTTAGTCTACATTGATGATATCCTTATCTTTTCCAAAACCATAGAGTAGCACAAAGACGATCTCTCAGCTGTCACCCAAAGATGCATTGATCATGGTATTATACTTGAAAAAAACAAGTACATTTATGCTGAATAAGAAATTGAGTTCTTGGGTCTAGAGATAAAAGTTGGATAGATTATTCTATAAAAATATATTCTGAAAAAAATAAAAACTTTTCCAGAAAAAATTGAAGATAAAGAGCAACTAGAAGGTTTCTTGGATGTCTTATCTATACTTCTGATTTCATTAAAGATTTAGCTAAACTAAGAAAACCATTATAGCAAAAACTCAAGAAAGATGTTAGCTAGACATGGACTATTAACGATGCAAAGATTGTTCAAAATTTCAAGAAAATGTGTAAAAATCTTCTTGTTCTTAATTTGCCTAGCGAAGAAGATGATGTAATTCTTGAGACCGATGCCAGCAATGAGTACTGAAATGCGGTATTCAAAATCAAAGAAGGAGAAAACTTCTGCAAATATTACAGTGGAAGCTTTAATAAAGCAGAATACAACTATCCCACGATGAAAAAAGAAATTCTTGTAGTCATAAGGAGAATTGAAAAATTCTTAATCTTTTTAGCCCCTAAACCTTTTCTCATTCGAACTGATTGCAAAGAAATATTCAATTTTGTGAAAAAGAATTTATCAAATATGTAAGCGTAAGAGCGACTCCTACGTTGGCAATTATAGCTGAACTAGTTTTCCTTCTCTATTGAACATACACAGGGATCGAAGAACTCTTTAGCAGATAGTCTAACTCGAGAACTCGCCAATGGTGATCATCAAAGCCAACCTCCTGCCAGAGAAGGAGGAAATTCTTAATGAAATGCCACTTCTACTAGAGCGGGTTACATCTTCTAGTAAAGTCCTTATTGATAACTTGGAATTCCATACAAAAATTAGATCACGCTTTGGCCTACTTTCTACTACTTACCTAATAGTTCAAAGATTTTCCTTCCTAGAATTACAAATTAGCTATCTTCGGTGTCTTTATGATATCCAAGAAAAAATAAGTTCTCATATCTAAGAAAAATGGTTCAAGGAATCGTATGCAGTCAGCGTCGACTTTTATCATCATTATTCCTATGATATTTGGGAGTGTTGGAGCACAACGATCTATTTTTCCGACAGATTTGGAGTCGGTGGCATTTGTTTCCCAACCAATTCAATATCTCCCCGAGATCCTGTCCTCAAAGCCTGGACATATGGGATGGTTCTTTACTTCTCACAAGTCCAGATCCTAATTTTTTATTTTTTTCAACCTTAACTAAGTTCCAGCAATACATGTTCAAAAGGTTCCATTGGATTCTTAAATCTCCTGAGGGACCAATAAAAATTCCAATTTGCAGATACTTAACTTTGGAGGTCTATAGCGCCCTGATTGAATATGAAAATGAAAAAGCCAAACCAACCCATTATCTTATCCAAATTATTGATTGTGATGATCCCAATGATCAACGATAAAATTGAATTCATGAAGATCCGGTATATATAGTTACTGATCCTGCATTAGCAAGGGCAATCGGGTTTTTCAACATTTATCATCAATGTTGAACATTGATTGAAAAAGGAAAAACACTAATGCATTGTGGAAATACTACTTTTTCCTATAATAACGAATTCAATGATTACATGAAAGTGAACGGTGCAGAATCAAAAGACATTTTTGATTATCTCTTTGATATTGGAGTTGGAAAATTCTTATCAGAAGAAGGAAAGAAATATCTCCTTGAGCTGTTTGAAGAGTATGATCCAGAGCATCTTAACCAAATTAATGAAGATTTTGATGAATATCCAGATAGTGATGGGCTGGAAGATATAATTGGAGATGAAGGCATGCAGAATCTCAATAATGATGACTAGTCTTATCATTCTAAAAAAGCTATCACACTATTGTACTATTTTAACAAGTGTCTAGCTTGTAAAATAAAATGTGTACTATAGCCGACAGTGTACTATAAACAACTATAGTCATGTGAAAAATCTTTATGTACTATAGCCTTTAGGGCATCCTATGTATCCCCATCCCCTCTATAAATAGAACGGTCGAGAGCTGAGAAAGACACAGTTATTTGAGCATTCTTGAGCAAATGAGAAGTTGGGTTTCTCCATTTCTCTATGAACAAGCGTCTCTAATGATTTGAGCTTAAGTCCCTCATCGAGCTTTGTATTTTAATATTTCCACTTTCAAACTTTTAATAAAAGAAGTTTTCCATTAGGGAACGTTATCCAATTGAACCTTATGTCTTAAATATTATAAGTTCTTGATTAAAGTTTCACTATCCTTGAAAAAGATTAAAAACTTGATTTACGACTACGGTTTGAGGTAGGAAACGAAACAAGTCTATGTTATGTCTGATATAAGGAAGGTGGGGTTGAGATTAGCAATCTCTGTAAACCGGAAGCTAGAGGAATGCCGGAATCCAGCACCAACTACGTTCAGGTAACGGTCGAAACTCTTTAATTAAGTTTTAATTATTTTGCTAAGTATAATGGGCTTATAACCGTAGAAATTATAATATATAAGATATAAGTAGTAGATTGTGATAACTAGTACTAGTAAAGTCATTATGAGAAGTTAAATTAGTTAAAACAGCATATTTTCTGAAAAAACCCCTAAAAATAACTTGTTTATATGTTTTTCCTATTTCAGGGACTATTCTGTAAATTCTAAAAAATTCAGGGACTAAATTGTAAAGAAAAACTTTAACTAATAACTATTTCAAAAAATATCGTCTCCTATTAATAGTTTACCTAAAATAATAGGTACTTTAAAATATATTATAAAAATATTGACCCCTAATAATTATTTTCGGAGAATTAAGGTACTTGAAAGTTAAAGATTGGAAATGCAAACATGCAGGTTATGGATACACTTATTGTGGACATCACGCTATGGCAATCATAGTATCTAGACAAATCAGAATCGTACACATGTCCTTCTGGGATCTTTACTGTGCAAGTTTTTTTCACTTTAAAATGAATTAAAAATTGTTGTCTAAGAAAGGAAAAATATTTATTATTAGAAGAAAGATAACAAATTAAAATGGTGTTTGGATTTTCTCCAATCCTAGAAGAGAAAATTGAAACACAAACGAAGGGGTAAAAAATTAAAATAAAATATCAAAGCCTCCCTCACTCCATTGTTTCCAGAGTTCGTCATTTTTCCGACCAAATTCTTCGCCGCCATTGTTGGTGGCCACTTCTCCAATCCCCTCTTTCTGCGTCTCATATGTTTAACTTCCTCGAATAGTCCTCTTATTATTGATGGCATCCATGTCATCGGAGACATCTGCGCTAATTTCTTAACCGTAGAGCCCCATGTTGACCCACAGCTGGCCAAAACAGCAGGAGGGGTCTTTGTCTTACCTGTTAAAATGACGTACTTATAGAGATATAGAGATGCCCAAGTACATCGACCAGAAGACGGCAAGGTCTTCGGGGATTCAGATATCATCAGAAGCCAAAAAGTCACGGAAGTTGAGAGTGACATTTAATTCGTTGGGGCAAGAGACAAAGGAAGACTAGTGAGAGAGGGGTTGAGTTTGAAATTTCCGAAGTGTGGTTGGAAAATTTAGAGATGAGGTTTGAAATAGTTGAAGATGAAGGGTTTCCCCGGAAGAAATGGAGAAAGGACAACAATAGTAGAGAGTTAGGATAGAGGCATGGAAAAAGATAACATAAATTGAAGAGGATGATGAAGTTGGGCCGCCCTCTTAGAACAAAAGTGCTTCGTTTTTTCTTTTGTTGAGGAAGTAATCAACTAAAGTTCAACGACCCATCATCTCACTTAATTATCTTATTTAAACTTATCGATCTTTTTTAATTCTTAAAGAGTATTATCTAATTCAACTAGAAAAAAAAATAAAGGTGGAGATGTAAGAGGAACACATATACTATGGTTTTGATTTGTTTAATTATGTTAGTTGTCATATGGTGGCAATTAATAGAAAATTTTCATTCATATTAATGTTTATTAACAAAATTGGTGTACATTATGGCTTGGGAATTTATGTCTCGTGAACCTCTAATCCCAACTAGTTCACGTCTCCTTTTGCGGGAACTTTTACATGGAGCATCCTTAAAAAAAAAAATCTCTTGTGAATAGTTATCAAGAAATTAAGTAAATATTTATAAATTAATTATAAAATAATAATATAATTAAATTATATCATCTTGAAAAATGCCATGGCCATTGAACGCATAAACCAAATAAGTAAAGAGGCACATTTAGTAATTAATAAAACGCTATCAATAAATCTCATAGATGTTCATCAGTAAATTAAGTGTATGATCGTTAATTTTTAATATTAACATAATTAGCTACAAAATATAAAATAATAATACTACTTTTTTTTTTATCATTTATAAGCTTCAAAGTTACAATGACTAGTTTAGTAGGTGAAAATAACCTGCTTTTTTCTAACTAAAAGAGAGATTTATCCACCTAAATGTAGCTACCAAACTGCCTAAAACTTAAAACAACTACACCAATAGATTCCAAGAAGTGCCACCTAAAATTTGAAAAAGGATAATTCGAAAAAGAAAAAGCCCACAGCAGTAACATCACCACAAAATAGCATTTTCCTTAGCTGTATTTCCTAAGCTTTTGTGGCAAATTTTAACTTGCCACAAATTGGAATTTGCTACAAAAGCATATAATTTGTAGCAAGCTCCATTTGCCATAAATCCATATTTGCTACAAGAAGGTGATATTTGTAGCAAAATATAATTGCCATGAACTATATTTTGGCAGCTATTTGGATACATTTTGTGGCAGTTCACCTTTGCCACTAAACTTATCTTAAAAAGTGGTAAACTTTGATTGCATTTGTTTTTTTATTATTATATGTTGTAATATTGTGTACCATTTGCAAATAATAATTGTTTAATGACATTCTGATGAATACATACATGTAATAATAAATTAATCGAAACGAAATGCAATCGTACTCGAAGTGAAATTGCATTAAATATATAATCATCATAGGACATTTGCTGCCATAGTAGCTAATAGAATTTTGACAACCGTATATGCTTAGTTCATAATTTTGAAATGATTAAAAAAAAAAAAAAACTCAAACTCATCCATATAACTGTTCAACTTCCTTTTTGGAGGGAGGGGGATTGCTCTAAGGAGAAAATTATAATGTGCTAGGTTCCTGACCAAGGTAGTCTTCTTCACTTGAAATTTTTAATAAAGACTGTTTGCCATGAAGAACTGAAACCTGAAATTAAAAAAATGAACACTTAATGAGCATTTAGCGTTCACATTTCATGAGAAATAAGAAATGATTTATGATTCACAACATATATAGGATAATACAATTATACAAACTCAAAATGATATTTTGATTTTTTTCGACATGTATAGTTGCAACAACTCATTTGAGAAAGAAATAAAGACACTAGATTGTAGTAGCTAACAACAACCACAAAGCTACGACGTACATGATAAAGCTCTACAGGGCTCAAGACCTTAGGTTAACTAGAAAGAAAAAATGGTATGACATCAATGTGTTTCACCTAAGCATGGCTCCAATTGCATGGAATGCCCTCAAAAAAAAAAAAAAAATCAAGTCTTTTATGGAATGCCCCCAGTTTAGCCTATGGTATTTTGAAAGAACAAAACTAGAGAATTTATATCCATGTAATATGGAATACCCAAAGTTCCTGCACAACCTCAAGAACTACCACACAACCATTCATGGTGTCACACGACTACTATATAATCAAAGGTATGGTTGTCATAATGGATGCAGCATTATGCAGGGTGCTATAATAGTGTTGCAGCACCTGCGTGCACCCACTGCGACGACTATACACATTGCCGCAACATTATTATATGAAAGGAAGTACAAATGTTTTCACAACCAACAATCAGAACCAATGTTTCTTTTTGTCGTGGACACAATCAAGACTCATCACAACCAACAATCAAAACCAACAATTCCCAAAAGACAGGCCTTCAAATACTAAGAGCATATACATCGTTGGGCTCGCGGGTTGAAAATTTGGCCCGCGGTCCAAGCCTTGGCCGGCATTGTCGGGCCACTCACCTCGCCTGCGAAGTCAGCCCGTGGTCCCGATCTGCCTGTACCCCCATTTCTCTCTCTTTTTTTTTTTTTTTGCCACGTCCTCCTAAAAAGACGTCATTTTAGGGGCAATTGCAGGCTTTTTTTTTTTTTTTTTAATTGGGAAGGGGCGCCGAAATGGGGAGGAAAAAAAAGACATGTCTGGGAATTGTGCCATCAGCCCGTTGAGAAGCTAGCCATTGCACCAAAATGGCTAGTTTGTGGCTTTTTTTTTTAATTTTTGGAAATTAGTTCTATAAATACTTAGCTTAATTATGTGTAAATTTAACATTCAAAAAAACAAAACCTTCTATCTCTCATATTTTTCATGAAGTTTTGAGGTGGTGGAAAAGGTTGTGTTCGAAGCAAGAGATAAGAAGAGAAGAAAGAAGTTTGGAATTTCGTAAGTATGTTTATTAGTTGAATTTTTTCATTTGTTGTCAATTTATATTTATACATTTATTTGTTTTCATGTGTAGAGTTTTTTATTTATGGAAAAGATAATGATATATTTTAATTAATTTATTGTCAATTTCAGTTTATACATTTATTTGTAAAGTAAATTAATTTATGGTTAATTATAGTTAACTTTAGCTCATATTTATGTTTAAATCAATTAATTTGTTATCAATTTAATATTGATATGAAAAATCTATTTATGTTTAAATATTTACATGTTTAAATGTTAGCTCATATTTATGTTTAAATGTTTAAATTTATGTTTAAATGTATAATAAATTTATTAGTAACACGTTAGGAATTATGGTTATTAATAATATTAGGGTTAAATGTTGAATATGATGTATGAGTTACTTTTATTAATTTTAATATCTTAGGAAAGATTAAAAGACTGATATGAAAAATACTTCACTTGGTTAAATGTTTAATAAATTTATTAGTGACATGTTAGGAATTTTGAAAAAAGATGAAAAAAGATTGATATGAAAAATGTATTTATGTTTAAATGTTTACATGTTTAAATGTTAGCTTATATTTATGTTTAAATGTCTAAATATTTAAATTTATTTTTAAATGTTTAAATTTATTTATGTTAGCTCATATTTATGTTTAAATGTTTAAATTTATGTTTAAATGTTTAATAAATTTATTAGTAACATGTTAGGAATTATGGTTATTAATAGTATTATGGTTAAATGTTTAATATGATGTATGAGTTACTTTCATTAATTTTAATATCTTAGGAAAGAATAACCGTGAATAAAAATGTTAGAAAATTATGCAATTTATAACCCAAAAAAAAAAAATGTTCTATGTATGTAGGTATCATTTGTGGCCATATGGATCTGAATAACCCCCGTACTTTTATGGGTTTACTTGATGGAGATGATGAAGTAGAAAATGTTGAGCGTAGTAACACAAGTATGCCTACTAATACCCACATGTAACCTCGACCATATCATACTCCACCAAACTATCCTTACCACCCACATTATTACCACCCATCTTATTACCCGCTACCTCCACCTAATTACGCCTCGAGTGGAAGCAACTCTACACCCTTATCAACACCAACCGGATCAATTGCAACTGTAAGGCCACCACGGATTCATAATGACCCTACTAATGATGAGTTGGAAGGGGATGATGTAGAGGGAGGTAGTGTAGGCATAAAAAAATGGTCTATGGAAGTGGATGAACGGTTGATCACTGCTTGGATTAATACAAGTGCTGATCCTGTTACTTGAACCAACTAAAAGAAAACATCTTTTTGGGGTAAGGTGGCGACCAACTTTAACACACATGCCCCAAAAGGAGCTATGCGGAGAACTGGGAAGACTTGCAATGCTCGTTGGAATCGGGGTTACCCATTAATGAATAAGAGGGTCGGAATCATGGATGAAATGGAACATAACAATGTGAGTGGATGAAGTATGGAAGATATTATAAATTGTGCTCATGAGACGTTTCTTAAAAGGGTGGGGAGGAAATTTGATTTAGAGAATTGGTACTATTTGCTTAAGGATCAGCCCAAATGGAGGACATTTCGTGATACTCCAGATGGAGGGCAGTCGAAATGACAAAAAGTGAATGAGATGGGAGGATATTCTAGCCGCTCTAAGCCCGCTGATGAAGAGCATGAAGTTGAAATTGATGGGATTGTCCGCCCCATTGGGAGGAAAACTGCAAAGAGGAAACTCCAACAAAAGGCAAACAATGTTGTGGTTGATTTAGTGACTAGTCATTTTTCTACAATGGGTTCCACGGCTAATGAAAAGGTCGAAATATTCCACAACTTGGTAACCGTAGTTGATAAGAAGGCAACTGCAGCTCAGGAAGCAGTTCGCCTGAGAGATAAGGCTCAAAAACAGAAAGGGATCAAGGCGGAGTTGGAGATGAGGAAGCAATCCCTTAAAGAGAGGCAATATGACGACCAGATAATGTTGATGGACCTTTCAGCCCTGTCTGAAGAAGATGCTACTACTTCAAAATGACGAAGGAAGCAATTAGACAGAAAAGAATGGAAAATCTTCCCCAAAATTATTAGTCTATCATCATCTAGCTAGATGAACCTTTGTTATTTAAATTAGTGTACTCGCTTCTAGTTATGTTTTGTTACTTGTAATGAATAGTTTATGCAATGACTAGGTTATGTTTTCTTACTTGTATCCATTTAAATTATATGTTCGTAATGAAAATTAGTTATGAAATGAAAGTTTATGTTTTGTTAATTGAAACCCTTTGTATTTAACTTATGTTTTGTTACTTGTAGTTCTTTCAATTTGTAATTTACTTATGTTCGAGTTCTTTTTAATTAATGAATATGTACACAGGTGCTCAACAATGGAAAATCACAATGCTAATTTGACAACCCTTGTACAAGATTCATCTTCCTCAGCCTCCTCATACATGTCCTCCTTATCATCATCGGATGGTCTAAGCTTCATATTAAAAGATTCTGATAATGATATTATGGCCATTGTGAAAGATTTACTTGATGATGACACTGACAACCAAGATATGACATTCTTCTAAAGGTTTTGCAAGCTGCACAAGATTTAAGACCTTCATCCTCCTTGCCTCAAGCGAGAGAAGATTTATAGGGAGAGATCGACAAGAAGCTTATAAGCGCTTATTCAGAGACTACTTCGCAGAGGATTCCATTTACAATGAGCAACATTTTCACCGAAGATTTAGAATGCGCAAGCACTTATTCATTCGCATGATGGAGGCACTAGGAAATCATTCTAATTACTTTCAATTCAAATATGACACAGTTGGGAATTCCAGGTTGACACCACTGACCAAGTGCACCGCAGCCTTGCAGATGCTTGCTTACGGTATATCCGCCGATTGCATCAATGAATACTTGAAGATCGGTGAAAGCACATCACTGTAGTGCTTGAAAAAGTTTGCTAAAGGTGTCATTGCAATATTTGGGGGAGAGTATTTAAGGAAACAACCCAAGCCGATGTTGATCGTCTATTGGCTATAGGGAATGAGCGTGACTTTCCCGGTATATTGGGAAGCATCGATTGTATGCATTGGGAGTGGAAGAACTGTCCGACAACTTGGAAGGTGGCATTTGTTAAAAGGATCTATAAGGTTCCGACAATCATTCTTGAGGCAGTTGCGTCATATGATATGTGGATATGGCATGCCTTCTTCGGAATGCCTGGAAGTATTAACGATATAAATGTCCTTAACCGTTCCCCAGTGTTCGATGATCTGTATCAAGATTGTGCTCCAAAGTACGAGTACGTCGTCAATGGTCAGGAGTAGAAAATTGGATACTTTCTATTGGATGGTATTTATCTGAAATGGGCGATTTTTATGAAAACCATTCCCCTTCTGCAAGGTCCAAAGGCAAAACTATTTGCTCAACGTCCAGAGGCAGTTAGGAAGGATGTCGAGCGAGCCTTTGGTGTGCTACAAGCTCACTTTGCCATAGTTCATGGCCTTGCTCAGTACATGAAGGAGAAAGTCATGTCGTTGATAATGAAAGCATCTGTAATACTCCACAACATGATTGTTGAAGATCCATGAGATTTGCACGACCTTGCATTCGATTACGAGCAAGTGGACGGTACTACCCCAGAGCCTCATGTTCGACGTGACGTTCATCCGTGCTATGCGACTTACTTAAGTAGAACAATAGAAGTTCGAGACCTCGAAATGCATGCGCGTCTTCAGGCAAATTTGGTTGAAGAAATGTGGAACCGACATAGACGTAAGTCGTAAATAACATCTTGTAATGTAATTTTTAAGTTGAACTATTGTATTTGTATTCTTAAATTTTTTATTCCAACTATTGTATTGTCTTTTTTATTTTATTGTAAACAAATGGATTGTGCTCTTTTGGGGAAAAAAAAAATTGAAGGCCTTATTATTTTATAAAATATGAACTCTTGCCAAGTTAACTACTTCTATAAATTATGAATAATATATTCATGTGTGGTCTTTTTATTTTAAGTTTGATATCATACTTATAAAAAAAATTTCATTACTATGGACAAATTATTTAATTTTTGGGAAAATATCATCATAACCAATCTACAATTATTCACACAAATACACCCAAAAAAAGTCCGAAACCAAATAAAAGAAAAGTTTTCTTCCTTCATTATATTACATTATGTGAAAGTCTTTTTTTAAAAAAATTCATTATTATGGATGAATGATTCAATTTTTTAGAAAATATCATCGTAATTATTCACACAATAATTATTCACACAAACACAAAAAATAAAAGTCTACAACCAAAAAGTATATTTGTGGTGGGGTCCATATGCATTAATTTATTTGGTGATCCAAGGGATGTAGAGAAAAGAAAAATGGTTGGATTGTGGGGTGATGTGGAGGGTGTGGGTCCCCACTTGTGATCCAAACACTTGGATCACCATTGTAATTGCTCTAATAAATAAATATCTTCACAATCAAAAATCACAACCAATGTTTCTTTTTGTCATTGACACAATCAAGGCCCATCACAACCAACAATCAAAACTAACAATTCCCAAAAGATAGGCCTTCAACCACTAATACTCAAGATATAACAGTTTTTCAAAGATATATTGCACCCCTTAGCTTAGAAATGTTGTTGTAAGCCTCTACTCAAATGGCCATCAGTGCCAACAAACAATAACAAACAATACTGTGAATTCCATTTCTTGATAAAGTGGATATACTTGTACTATCGTCTAATGAGAGTGTTGTCCATGGAAGAAGATCGATGATGTGAAGATGCACTTGATTGTAGCAATCAATAATCCATATATAAGATAAACTCAATTAGTAGTATGTATGGTATGGACAATATATATGTATTATAAATATATAATACTTATTGTACTCTAACTTATATGAATCTGTGCACTTGACGAAGAACCTAGTCTTTCCTCTAAAGCACGAAGACGAGCATCACAAGACTCATGAATGCTTTTTAGTTGTTCAAAAGCCCACCTATTAACTTCAGCATCAATCCTCTCTTGAATTGCATCCTCATTGATAACTTGGTTTTGATAATGCGTATAAGCTAACTCCCCTTAACCTATGCCTCTTTGATGATGTGATCCTTTCCTATGTTTGAGGACATGAGTAAAAGCCTCTTGGGGGATAAGGTTATCAAGCCCATACTTCCCAGGCTCTTTTTAGTGCACAACTAGGAGGTCTTCATATGCTTTCTTTGCATGCTCATTTGACCAAGTTTCATCTTTCTTTTTTCTTTGAATTTTCCATAATCGTGTTAGTAAAATTTGCAAACGTACGGTTTATTGTTGTAATATTTCGGATGTCGATCCACAGAGATGGTTGTGAAATTAGGTTACCAAAAATTCTAAACTAATTTAAAACTAAATAAACAATATTAACTCATAGAATTGTGAGCTCTAAATTGCAAAGACCCGAAACCAAAATAAGGATGAAGTACCAAACTGCCAATAATTTTAACCCACCAACACTTATTCGTAACTATTTTATGAACTTGAGTACAAGAGCAGAGGAAATCCAAGCAGAGGGAAACGACATCAGCAAAGCAAACCATAGCTTGGGCAATTTGAACCAAATTATGAAAACTAAATTGCAACCTCAATCTTCCATTAACTAATAAGCAAATTACATCAATCTCTGAAACTAGCCCTCAATCTATACTAATAAGAATTGAAAACCATATTCCCCTGCCTACTGTCGCTCTGTTTGAGCCCCAAGTTTTAAACCTCCCAAAAACTTCACTCGCATCCCCTTCGGTTGCCTTCATTCATTCCTTATAACCGTTGGGTCTATGATGGCGATGATGATGGATAATAATGCTGGAAAGACAAGAAGTAACGGATGAGGGGAAGGAGGTGAGGAGGCCGGTTCACGACTCTATTTTCCGTTCACTGGGCACGAAGAAGAAGAAGAAAGGATGGGTAACAGCAAGTGCAATTATTATGATGAAGGATAGAGGAAGATGAAAGTCACCATGGATGATGGAGATAAAGCGTTGAGGGCACAAGGCTTTGTTTTTTCCCCCCGTGCGCTGCTGGGTTCATGAGAAAAGAAGAAACAGATGGGGGGAAGAAGAAGACCCTGGTCATGTGAAACTCATATGCCATTAAAATGAAGGTGAAGCGGACTGTGGAAAAAAAATAGCTGTGTCTGGGCCGGCTCACAAGAGAGAGGGAAAAAAGGGAAGAGAAAGGAGGAGGGGCACACTGGGCTCAGGAATGGGCCTGAAAAGGCGCTCAGCCTGGAGGGTGAGGGAGAGAGAATAAGGAGAAGAGAGAGATTGGGCTGCGGACAGGCCCAACGAGCTCGCCTGGGCCTGGGCTCTTTTTTTCCTTCTTCCTTGTTTCCTTCAATTTGATCCAATCCTTGCACTTGTTGCTTATTTTTCTAAATTTTTTAATTCCTATAAAATAAATAAAAACATATTAAAATTCTAATTTAATAATTTATTCTGAGAAAATATTAGATAATAAAAGGGTATAAAATATCATAATTTCTGGTTGAATAAATAACATTGCACTTAAGTTTTGCTCGTCCTCGAGTAAAACAAAGCTAAAAAGCCTAGAAAACGAAAATACAACCCTAACTCACTTTCGTAGAAATCACGATTGCACTTAGCATGTATAATAAGCCCTTTAAACTCCTAGGTTACCCTTAGTGGATGAGTAAGGTCTCGTGAGGGTTTGCAGAAGATATACTGACAAAATCTAGGAAAGAAAATGAAAAAGAAAAAGAGAGACAAAAATAGAAAAATAGTTTGAATTTACAAGCATAAATATACAATGGAGAAGATTGTGCATATTCTAACCAACCAAACCACTCATGTAGCAAAATTATTAGTCTGCATATAAACAGAATGTACTCATCAAGGCTTTCTACCCCATGGATGGCATCAAAGCACTAACTTTTCACCCCACTATACATTAAGACTTTGAATCCATCCCAGTGCTCGTGTGCAAGTGCATCATCATCCTAGGGTTTAGGTTTACCAGAATCAAACTCAATCTCACTTGACTGACACAAACTACATTATTTACTTATTAACATAGAAAGCAAGCTTTCCCAGTAGCAGTATTGCCTCAAAGGGTAACATCCAGTAGCACATGCATCAAAGGATAATGCCCAGTAGCGCATGCCTCAAATGGATACTTGTCATTCCAAATCTTATTTCATTTTCTTTTTTTTTCAATTATCATTTTTTTTATACAAACAAAAAACCAAAGTAACTGTGTCAAAGACAACTGGGAGCCAATCATGGAAGACTAAGACCTTAAGATAATGATGATGGGATAAATAAGGATTGGATTACACATCAATAATCAATAATTAAGGCTTAGAACTAGGGCTTAGAATTACACAATAAGAACAGAGACCTATCATGCACATTACGCTTACATAAAAGCTAATAGTCAAAACACAGGGGATTTAAACTGATCAAAATAGTACAAAGCTTCCCCCAAAACAAAACAAAAATCATTTTGGATTTTCAAAGTTTTCAGTTTTTTTTTAATTTTTTCAAACACCTTTCAAAGTTTCCCCACCCTCACACGTAAAGATCACATTGTCCTCATTGGAAGTGAAAACAAACATAAAACACAGCCAAAAAGAAAAATAAATATACAAAAAAAAAAGAAGACTCAAAAGGAAAGAAAAAGACAAGACTCTAAAACTCAAAAAGAAAACAATAAAAATTAAATAAAGCAACAAATATATATAAACGAAAACAAAATAAAAAGAGGAGACAAAGAGGAATGTTTATACCAGATCAGGTGCAAAATTACACCTAAGCTATAGCCTCATAAAATATGCTGAGATAGAGGCTTATGGAGCATCAACCACTCCATATCAAGCTGAAAAGTGCTACTTAAATCAAAACTCGTTAGAGCACGAAGCATCTTATCGAACATAGAAGACCAACTCTCAAGCACATGCAAACAGTAAAAAGTATAGAGTCGGATCCAGAAAGAATACATCCACCAAGTCAATGAAGCACAAGTAAGGGCCCACTTCAACTTGTCAAATAGTTGGGCCCAATCAGAAAAGAGATGGACATACTTAACAGTAGCCAGCAAGTGAGTCATCGGCCTAGAAATGTGATTGTCATCAGAAATAAGCAGTCTAGGCAAATTAGTGAGCCCTAAGTCCGTAATTTCTTCAAGTTCAATATGGATATGAGTCTGGTCAAAATCAAAACATTCAGTGACAATGGCCTCAGACTCCATAAATTTAGACTTATAAGATTCAAAGAGGAGATCAGTTTGGATGGGGTTAAAAGAAAAAGATTCATATTCAACATAGAATCCCTCATCAAAACTTTCATTATCATCAAACTCACATGCAAAAGATTCATATTCTATAGAAAAAATATCATCGTTAAATTCCATTTAGTGGGTTCAATGACTTCCACACATGACTCCTGTAAAGACAAAGCTTCTGACTCATCTATCTCATGATGCTCTATGTCAGACTTAATGCTCATATGTAACTCACTAGGGCTTTCAAGGTCTTCACCTACCTCAAACTCACAAGAGTGATTGAAAGGGGTGGGTGGGTCGGAAGAAACTAGGATATCATCAGTTACACCCTTAGGTGAGCTAATGTGGGGTGCAAGGTCTTGTGATAAAGACATAGAAAGATCACTCTCTTGTTCTAAACTAGGCAAAGGCATGTCTTCATTCAAATTGGGCCTAGCAAGATGAAAGGGCTCAAAATCATCACAGAGACTAACTTCAAGTCTAGGGGATCCTAAACTAGAGTTAAGCTCTTGTAAATTAGTATCCTCCCTACTTTGAGTGAAACATCGAGAATGTTCAACAATTCTCTCTTTCATTGTCTCTACCATTTTATCAGTCATATCTTTAATTGTCTTTTTCACACTTGCACATTTGGCATCAACATAAGCATGATATGGGCAATTACAAGTATCAAGATCAGAATATTCACAATAATCGCACAACACAGGAGACACATAAGACTAAAATGGGTCGTATGAGTTCATAAAATGGTCCAGATGGGAAGGTTTAGCATAAAAAATAGACTCGTCATGAGTTGGGTACCTAAAATTCTGTTTAACTTGATCGAACTCATAGGTATCCCAAACTAGTTTTTCGAAGAAATGCCAAACTTCATCTTGAGTTTTAGATAATAATCCTAGTACACCTCCAGGATAAATAGACTCAATATAACCCCAAGATTCAGAATTCGAACCCACAGCAATAACCTCACAAAATTTTAATTTTTCAATGTTTTAAGTCAATTGAGCACGATAGTCATTAAGTCTTGACAGATAATTCCAGAAAGGTTCATGCTCGAATTGCAGGAAATTAAAAATTGACATTCTTGATTTTTTTTTGATTTTAAGAATTTTTTAATTTTTTTGGAATTTTAATTTTTTATTTTTAAAGGTTTTTTTTAAGGAAATAAAATACATCTAGGAGACTATTTACAAACTAATGACTAAAACAAAAAGAAAAGACTCCAATAATCAAGTGAACAAAACAAAATAAACTAACAAAAATAAAACTATGTGATCAAAATAAAAGAAAGACTCAAACATCAAATAGTAACCTAACACAAAAAATAGAAAATAAACACAAGAACAAAAGAAGAGCATTTTTTTCTGATTTTTTTTGGTTTCTGCTTCTTGTACAAATATCCAAACTATTAGTACTTTTTTTAGCAGAAAATAATAACGAAAATTAAATTAAATAGACTAAAATAAAACCCAAATGAATAAACTTGAATCAAAAATCAAATACAAAAAAAAATCTCAAATGAAATTAAAACAATGAAACTAAACTAATACACATAAAATCAAAATAACAAACATACAAAAATCGACTCAAACAACTCAAATTAGTAAACTACGACACGACACAACCTAATTTCACAACGCCATCCCCGGTAACGATCCCAAAAACTTGTTAGTAAAATCCGCAAGCATACGGTTTATCGTTATAATACTTCAAATGTCAATCCACAGAGATAGTTGTGAAATGAGGTTACCAACAATTCTAAACTAATTGAAAAGTAAATAAACAATATTAACCCACCAACACTTATCCGTATCTATTTCATGAACTTGAGTACAAGAGTAGAGGAAAACGAAGCAGAGGGAAACAACATCAGTAAAGCAAACCAAAGCTTGGGTAATTCGAACCAAATTATGAAAACTAAATTACAACCTCAATCTTCCATTAACTAATAAGCAAATTACATCAATCTCTGAAACTAGCCCTCAATCTATACTAACAAGAATTAAAAACCATATTCCCCTGCTTATCGTCCCTCTGTTTGAGCCCTAATTTTTAAACCTCCCAAAAACTTCCATCCCATCCCCTTCGGTTTCCTTCATTCATTTCTTATAACCATTGGGTATGATGGAGGGAAGAAAAGAAGTAACGGATGAGGGGAAGGAGGTGAGGAGGCTAGTTCGTGGCTCTGTGTTCTGTTTGCTGGGCACAAAGAAGAAGAGGAAAGGATGGGTCACGGCAAGTGTAATTAATATGATGAGTGATGGAGGAAGGTGAAAGTCGCCATTGATGGAGGAAGATGAAGCATTGAGATCGCAGGGCTCCGTTTTTTTTTTCCGGGTGCTGCTGGGTTCACGGGAGAAGAAAAAAATGATTGGGGGGGGGAAGAAGAAGACCTTGGTCACGTGAAACTTACATGCCATTAAAATGAAGGTGAAGTGGACCGTGGAAAAAAACAGCTGTCTCTGGGCCGTCCGATAAGAGAGAGGGGAAAAAAAGGGAAGAGAAAGGACGAGGGGCACGCTGGGCTCGAGAAGGGCCTGAAAAGGCCCCCGTCCTGGAGGGTGAGGGAGAGAGAATAAGGGGAAGAGAGAGATTAGGCTGCGGACAGGCCCAACGAGCTCGCCTGGGCCTGGGCTCTTTTTTTCCTTCTTCCTTGTTTCCTTCAATCTGATCCAACCCTTGCACTTATTGCTTATTTTTCTAAAATTTTCAATTCCTATAAAATAAATAAAAACAAGTTAAAATTCTAATTTAATAATTTATTTTGAGCAAATATTAGATAATAAAAGGGTATAAATATCATAATTTCTGGTATAAAATATCATAATTCTGTATGGAGATAGTGCGTTATGACGTCAAGTTATGAAGACGAAGGAATTGAATCAAAGCATGTGCTTTTTCTCTAATCGGTTAATCTCGAGGGATTTCTTTAGGCATGACTCCAAGGTAAAGAAAACGATGACTACTCGTGAACCGACAAGTCTGACTAATTTGGTGCAGCGTTGTGAGATATTGACTAAACCCTTGTTTTATTGTACAAAATTTAGAGAAGAGTTAAAATTTAAAGTTTGTTATGGATTTTCCCCTTGGCTGTCCTTTTAATTTAAAGTTCATTATGGATTTCCCCCTTGGCTATCCTTTTTTTTAAAAAGGATAGCCAAGAGGGAAATTTATAACGAACTTTAAATTCCAACTCTTCTCTAAATTTTGTACAATAAAACAAGGGATTAATTAATATCTCACAACCCTGCACTAAACAACCAAATTACAACATAAGATATCATTCCATCTTACTAACGCCTTATGATGTATGAGAATAGAACACTCCTCTAGCCTTAGCTTAAAGGTAAGACAAGTATTCGACCATGGGTTATAATATGAGGTTCAAATCAAGAGAAATAGATACAAGCTCAAAGGGGCTAACAAGGGATACAATACACAACCAGGATTGCTATTTGGTCGTGGGGTTCAACAAATCAAAGAAAGAAAAATGTCTCAATCATATTGCCTAAATGCATATGCGAAATGTGATCTTGAACGAGAATCAAAGCAACTTCCAGAGAATTAACGTCAGGGAAGAGTCACACATGAAAGAAATATGAAACTAATTTGATAAACAGTCTCTAGAGGCTCAAAGTCTCACAGGACTTCTACCAAAGACAAAGCCAGCTCACCAGTAAGCACATGCCAAAATCTTATAAAGACTCATGGGGTAAATCAACTCACATCTAACATGTGGGCAAAACATGGAATTCATTTCCAAAACGCATTCGCAAACTTTTATGCATAATTCGGGTGAATCAAAGGATCAAACTAAACCAAAGAAAGCAACCAAATCTATGGAGATCATCATTGGAGGATCTTTTTCTTATTCTTTTGTGTTTGTTTTTTCACTTTTCAATTTTTTTTTCATTTTTATCTTTTATGCATGCTCATGCAAACTAAAATGCAAAAGAAACTAATAAAAACAAAAATACAACCTAGAATGCAAAGAAAACTAAATGGACTGCTAAACAAAACTAAAACAAACAAAAACTACAAAAACTACCGCTAAAGACATATATAATGCACCAACACACCAAACCGAAAACAGGCATCATATGCCAAATGTAATGACTAACTCCCCCATGCTTGAATCACACATTGCCCCCTATCTAGACACATAACAGAAAAAGGGAAGGGGAGAAGCACATAGCATAAAACGGGGTGGTCGGCGATAAGAGACATGCTAATCTCGTCAGGTCTCTAGACATGCCCTATAGTCTTCGAAATATTTTGTCTGGGAAGCAAGCAACCCATGAAGCTCGTCGTGACGCTCTTGGACAAAGTCCCGAAGAGCGGCGTTCTCAGAAGCAACAAACTCTCGGAGGAAAACTTGCACTTCTTAAGTGGACCTAAGGGTGTCGTGGAGGTCATAATAGTCAGATGGGGGTGATTGAGAGGAAGAACTAGGTTCGGCTTCACTAAATCGAGGGGCTGGTTGGTGGGGTGTAGGTCGAACAACCTCGTCATCACTAGGTACCCAATAAAGGTTATCTCGGTGAAGAAGGGTGGTGCGATCAACATTGGCAAGTGGTAAAAGCAGGTCTCCTGGGTAAATCCAATATAAACGGCCAACCTCAACTTTACAAACGTTCATAATCTCAAAAGCAGCTTGATCAACCCGCTCAGACCCGAAAACTCTGTCCTCAAGGTTGGGCTCAACTCCCAAAAATCTAGCAATAGAAGTTATTATCCCACTAATGACTATCCTACCTTTAGTGCTAGCAGTAGCACTATGCAATTGCCTAGCTACATCGGTCAAGTTGGTCTCTATGAAGCATACAAGATAACAAGTGTAACTCATAAAGTTTCGAGACATTTAGACTAATGCCTCAAGCAAACAAAGAACATGCTAAGATACGCTAAGCTACTCTAATGCAGAGGTTCCTAATATGTGTGCATTTTGACGAACTGCTAATGTGCCTAACACTCCCCGAAAGTTTACCGCAAAATGCATTCGGGTTGAATTTGTAGGGGACTTAGCGACTCAGGATGTCTGTGCTAGGTGGAAAACCGAAAATACTGTTGAACGTACCTAAGTTCAGTTCATACAACTGATCTTGCAAATAGAACGATATATATCCGGCTTGAGATTGAGGCCCTCTAGTGGCGTCGACATGGAGTGTACTAAGGAATTGTAAGGTCAAGTTCCTGTATGTATGCTCTTTGATTTGTAAAAAGTATCCCATACCATCTCTAACAAACAACCAACGAATATCATCCAATATTCTCAGCCAGGCTAACAAATCCTCATCATAATATCTAGTTGCTACAACCATACGTTTATTCAAGCAATTATATCTAGCAGCATGATCAGGGTTCGTCAAACCAAGGGGGGAGGAATGTTACCTCTAGCACTCGCATTGGTTGATGTTCGGGATGCTCTTTGAGGTCGGGGTAGTGCTTGACTTGATGGACCAACCTCCTTGGTTCTCCTTTTTCTCTTGGTTGGTGCCATTGTTGCAAACTCTAAATAAAAACAAAAATAAATCCAAAATTACGAACTAAAACCTAGAAAAACAAGAAATTAAGTAAAAATATGAAAAATAAGAGAGAGAGAAGGATGGGTATGGTGGATGAGACGAGTTTGAAGAAAAAGAAGAAGAGAGAGAAGGAATTTAGGGGAAAAAAGGGAAAATTGAGTGAAAGAAAGGATTTGGTGTGAAAATGATTGAAAATAGAGAAGAAATGAGGGGAGATTAGAGAGCTTTAGTTATGGAAATGGGGTCGAGGGAGAGTGTGTCGAGAGGTTGGAGATGAAAGGGGGAAAGTGAAGAGGCATCGCAGTCAAAAACCTAGACCGCGACCTGTAGCAGACCACCACGGACCGTGGGGCTCTCCATGGACCGTCCGTGGTGTCTATGGCCCTTGATTTTTTTTATTTTTCTGGGTTGGCACCCTATGGCTGTATTTCTAGGTGTACTGACCGTGGTGCCAATATTTTATTCATATATTTTTTTCTGTGCCTTTTTTTGGCTTTTATAATTACAAAAATTAATAAAAATCAAAATTATAAAAAGGGAAAAGGAAAGAAAGCTTGGATTACATCCTAAAAAGCGCTCTTTTAAGGTCAAGAGCTTGACCCTTGTTTTAGGTTTGGTCCGGATTTGCTTTATTACAAACCACAAAATTAAACATTTTCAGTTAAAAGTACCATCTTAAAAGTTCTCACTGTAGGTCCTTTGTCTTCATAACTTGGTGCCATAATGCACTACCTACCTATAAAACAAATCACTCTTGTGGCCCATCAGACGGGCTATCATCAACGCATTCAACCCCTACACAAAAATCTGCATCAAAACCTTCTATAGGGGGCACAGAGAGAACAGTTTATACAAATCAACAGTAATCACTCATTGAAGACTCATTAGAAATAGGAGCCTCAACCTTGGGCTTGTTAGGTAGCATAGGAGCAGCAAACTCCACCTTAACATACCCTTGGTCAAGGTCCTCATAAGACATCCATTCAGAATCAGGAGGATCTTCACAATTCCAAACATCCTCCATATCAATCTCAGGGGAAAGGGGTAATGCATCCAATGTAGAAGAATGAAAAGAAACCATATCCTCCTTCCTATGACTAAACACATCAAATCGCCCTTTTATCTCAAGGGATATACGACCCTCTCTTACATCAATGTGGCAACCAGCTGTCGCCAAAATAGGTCGGCATAGGATAATGTGGGCATCGTCGGATTTAGGCATATCAACAATGAAGTCCTCCAATACTCAAATGTCTCCTATATTAACTGGCACATTGTCACACTTGCCTATAGGTTGCGTCACAGAACCATTAGCCAACTGTAATGAGAAAGGTGCATTCGGTAATGGTCCTAGCTAGGTGCAGCTTATGAAACAAAGAATCTGGCATTATATGGATACTAGCACCTAGATCGCATAGATCTCTCTCAATTTCTACCTTTCCTACACTGCAGGGGATAGAAAAACTACCTAGGTCAGGGAGCTTAGGGGGGAAAATAGTGGGGATCTCAACAGTGTTGTTCTCTTTGAATGTGGCAGTCTTGCCACCGTTGTTGCTCTCTTTACTACCAGCTATAGTTATTTCTCTACCTTCTCCCAATGGTACTTCCTCAGAGTTAGTTAAGTCCTCTTCTTCTCCCTTCATGGTGAATAGTTACAATACTCACGAGGATTGGGTTCGGATTTGCTAGGAAGTCTGTCTGGGGGCGTAGAAGAGAAACTAGCTTTTTGGGCAATTTGGGCTTCTAACATTCTATTATGAGTCGTAAGCATATCAACCTTGGAAGTTAATTGCTTAATATACTCATCCTGTTTTTGTTACACCATAATCATATTTTCCTTTATTACTTCCAAATTAGACTTTTGGGGTATCTAAAAAGGGAATAGGGGTCTATGAAAACCAGGGGGTACTCTAGCATTCATCGGGGGCACATTTGATGGGTTTGGATTAGACCTATAAGAAAAATTTGGATGATTCTTCCAACTCAGATTATATGTATTACAGTAAGGATCATTGGTCGGTCTTGGGTTGAAATTTTGAACATAATTAACTTCATTAGGGTCTTGGAAAAAAAAGGACTCCCAACTTGACAATTCAGGGTTATACGCTCAATTAAACCACAAATTTCATAAGGGGACAGGGTACTAGAGTTTATAGCATTAACATTCATTTGGTCCAGTCTTTGGGTCATGGCATCTACTTTAGCAGAAAGTAAAGTAATTGCATCAACTTCAAGCTACCTCCAACCCGCTTGGGTTAGGTTCATTTTGTGAACCATTGGAAGTTGTTTGGTGCCATCTCCATGATCAGATTATAGGCTTCATGCTCATTCTTGCCCATCAGAGTTCCTCCTGCTGCCGCATCAATAGTGGACCTTACAAGCTGGGTCACACCGTTATAAAAGGCTTGGATTATCATCCAACGCTGAAGACTATGATGGGGGCACAAACGTAGCAAATCTTTAAAACTCTTCCAGGCTTCATAGAGCGTCTCATCTTCTCTTTGCAAAAAGTTAGTGATCTGATTCCTTAGGCTCGCTGTTTTGCTTGGAGGGGAGAATTTGGCGAGAAAAGCTCTTGTCAACTCGTCCTAGGTGGTTATGCATCCAGACGACCAGGAGTGCAACCAGGCCCTCGCTTTATCCCTCAATGAGAAAGGAAACAAGTGCAGCCGAATTGCATCATTAGAGACTCCATTTAATTTCAACGTGTCACACACCTCTAAAAAGACCGAGAGATGCAGATTTGGGTCTTCCAAGGGAGTTCCGCCGAACTGAGATTGGTGTACAATGGAAATGAGTGCCGGTTTGAGCTTAAATTTGTTAGCATCTGCAATAGGGCGAGCGATGCTTGAGGCAATCCCCTGGACTCCTAGAGTAACAAAATCATGAAGAGTCCTTCGTTGGTCACCTCCTACCTTGTTTGAATTCCTTCTTGCCTCGCGTCTTTACTCTTTAATCCTTTGCTTTTTCCTCCTTAGGCGAAATGTCCTTTCAATCTCAGGATTAGGTTCGTATAAGATCGGACGTCGCATAAACAGAAAAATTCCTGCAAGTACTAACACCAACACTACCAGCGCAATTTAAACATGCAAAGAAAGAAAAAAATAACGATAAAAAACAATAAAATACTTAGTCACTTTCGCAAGACTAACTCAATAGTTAACAGTTTTAGTCCTCGACAATGGCGCCAAAAACTAAATGTCACCTTTCTTGATATTGGATCATTTTAGGGTGCCCCATACATTTATGTAATGCCATTTTGATCGTGTGCTCAAAGTGGCTCGAAATTCAAAAACTTGACTACTACTGCAAGCATACGGGGTAGTCATAGTACAGATAAAAGATATCATTCCTCAGGGACTAATGTAACTTACTGAGCGTTGCCTATCAGAATGTGCTAAGTAAAATTCTAGTTCAAATGGATTCGATTTAACAATAACAAATAAACTTTCCTAACATGCAAATCTCTCTTTCGAGATGAAGTTATGTTAAGTCATATCAAGCAGTCCAACAATCAAATGTCACCTTTCAATTTTTCACTCGATTGTTTCAAGAGTGCAATCAAATTTCGATCAAAAATCAACTCACAACAATCCCAACACTTGATAAAACAAAATTAAACTAATCATGAAAATAAGCACAATTGTATACACTAAAACATGATCCAACAACACTTCCACAAACTATTAAATCCCCAGACTAAAGAAAACTACTCAGACATGATAAAAGATTAATAAACCAACCAACGATTTGCGAAATCTGAGTGAGAAGGGGATTGACTGAGATGGCTTTCAACCAAGGGCTTCCAAACCGCCTCAAGAACAAACTCTCACACTCAAGACTCACACCAAGATTCACACCAACATGGATGACCATGGGAGAGGTCAAAATACAACCATTGTAGGGTAAATGCTAGATAAAAAGGCTAAAAATCCTACAAAACACATCAAACAACTATACCCAAGCATAAATCGAGAATAAGAGAGTAAATAACAACTTAAAGCACATAATTCTCCTAAAAACGACACAAAATATCCCTAAAATGATATACATACTAAGCACTTATCAAACTTTCCCATGCTTAAACTATTACTTGTCCTCAAGCAATGTAAAGATTAAAAGTATGCAGAACCTCCTCATTATAGATATAGGTAACATTTAAATGGCAAAGTTGATCCAAAGGTGGCCCAAAAAGATACAAAAAATCATTAATAAACAGAATAGGGAATGAGATTTTCAAAGACTTTTATAGACCACAATGTCAAACTTTAAAGCAAGCTCCTCCAAATTGTCAAATACAGTCATTAAACATATGAAACAAGCGAAACTAATAAGGCCGGTAGAACCTCACTGTAGTTATGTGGCACTCAGCACTTACGTGTTTGAAATGTACATATTTATGAAAATTCTCTCAAATCTCAACCTTAGATGTAAATCTACCATAAGCTTGGCATGATTCTTAAATTCGCCATCACTAAAAATGAAAACACATTAGACAATTATGAGGACTTCAATAGGATTGTAACGAGGCTAAGGGTAAGGTAAGAGGGGAACAAAAGTTTTTTGAAATAAGGAGCCAGAAGCCATAGACCAAGCGGTAAACAATTCCAATGCATCATGCTACTTCCTTCTTAAACCATATGAATTTAGAATAGATCTCAAAATGAAGAGAGAAAGAGTTGAAAATCATAAATAACTTATATTCCCACCAAGGTTAACCCCTTTCCTCTTTTTTCCGTTCTTTTTTTTTTCATTTTTTCGCTTTCAAATTTTTTTTTCTTGTGCCTTTTTTTTTATCGTAAGCACTTATCGTTTGTTTTTTTTTTTTTCCAAAAAGGATAGCCAAGAAATCCATAACGAACTTTGAATTCTAACTCTTCTTTAAATTTTGTACAATAAACAAGAGATTAATCAATATCTCACAACCCTGCACCAAAGAACCAAATTACACCATAAGATATCATTCCATCTTACTAACGCCTTATGATGCATACGAGTAGAACACTCCTCTAGCCTTGGCTTAAAGGTAAGACAAGGATCTAACCATGGGTTATAATAGCAGGTTTAAATTAAAAAAATAGATACAGGCTCAAAGGGGCTGACAAGGGATATAATACACAACCAGGGTGGCTATTTGGCCATGGGGTTCAACGAATCAAAGAAAGAAAAATGGCTCAATCATATTGTCTAAATACATATGCGAAATGTGATCCTGAACTAGAATCAAAACAAGTTCTAGAGAATTAATGTCAAGAAAGAGTCATACATGAAAGAAATATAAGACTAATTTGATAAACAGTCTCTAAAGACTCAAAATCTGATAGGACTTCTACCAAAAACAAAGCCAACTCACTAGTGAACACATTGCAAAATCGTGTAATGACTCATGAGGTAAATCAACTCGCATGCAACATGTGGTCAAAATATGGAATTCTTTTTGAAACGCATCCGTAAACTTTTATGCACAATTTGGGTGAATCAAAGGATCAAACTAAACCAAACAAAGCTACTAAATCGATAGAGATCATCATCAGAGGATTTTTTTTTTAAATTCTTTTGTCTTTTTTTCTCACTTTTCATTTTTTTTCTTATTTTTATCTTTTACACATGCTTCTGCAAACTAAAATGCAGAAGAAACTAATAAAAATAAAAATGCAACCGATAGTGCAAAGAAAACTAAATGCACTACTAAACAAAACTAAAACAATAAAAAAACTACAAAAACTACTACTAAAAATATATCCAAAGCACAAACACATCAAACCGAAAATAGGCATTAGATGCCAAATGTGATGACTAACTCCCCCATGCTTGAATCACACATTGTCCTCAATGTGGGCACATAATAGAAAAAGGAAAGGGGAGACGCACATAGCATAAAACAAGATCAAAGACAAGGAGGTGGAGGAGGATGGGGTGGTTAGCCATAGGAGATATGCCAATCTTGCCAGGTCTCTAAACATGCCCTATAGTCTTGGAAATATTGTGTCTGGGAAGCAAGCAACCCATGAAGCTCATCGTGGCGCTCTTGAACAACGTCCTAAAGAGCGGCGCTCTCAAATGCGATAAACTCTCAGAGGGAAACTTGCTCATCTTGAATGGACCTAAGGGTATCATGGAGGTCAGAATAGTCAGGTTGGAGTGGTTGAGAGGAAGAACTAGTTCCGGCTTAACTAGATCGAGGGGCTAGCTGGTGGGATACGGGTCGAACAACCTCCTCATCACCAGGTACCCAATAAAGGTTGCCTCGGTGAAGAAAGGTGGTGCCATCAACATTAGAAAGTAGCAAAAGTCGATCCCCTATGTAAATCCAATATAAACAGCCAGCCTCAATGTTACAAAAGTTTATAATCTCAAAAGCAGCTCAATCAAGCCGCTCAGACTCGAAAACTCTATCCTTAGGGTTGGGCTCAACTCCCAAGAATTTAGTAATAATAGTTATTATCCCACCAATGACTATCCTACCTTTAGTGCTAACAGCAGCACTATGCAATTGACTAGCTAAAAATGAACCTGGGTCAAGTTGGTCTCCATCAAGCATCCAAGATAAAAATTACAACTTAGAAAGTCTCAGGATATTCAGACTAACGTCCTGAGCAAACAAAGAACAAGCTAAGATATGCTGAGCTACTTTAATACAGGGGTTTCTAATATGTGTGCATTTTGAAGACCTGGTACTATAACCAACACTCCCTGAAAGTTCACCCCAAAGTGCATTCGGGTTGAATTCGCGGGGGACTTGGTGACTCGGGATATCCATGCTAGGTGGAAAACCGAAAATACTGTTAAAGGTACCTAAGTTTAGTTTATACAATTGACCATGAAAATATAAGGATATATATCTGGCTTAACATTGAGGCCCTCTAATGGCCTCGACATGAAGTGTACTAAGGAATTCTAAGCTCAAGTTCATGCATGCATGCTCTTTGATTTCTTAAAAGTGTCCCATACCATCTCTAGCAAAAAACCAACAAATATCATTCAATATTCCCAACCGGGCTAACAAATCCTCATGATGCGTTCATTCAAGCCATTATATCTGGCAGAATGATTAGGGCTCGTCAAATAAAGGGGTTGAGGAATGTTACCTCTAGCGCGAGCATTGATTGATGTTCGGGATGTTCTTTGATGTCAAGGTTGTACTTGACTTGATGAATCAACCTCCTTGGTGCTCCTTTGTCTCTTGCTTGGTGCCAGTGTTGCAAACTCTATACAAAAACAGAGCTAAAACCAAAAGTAAGAACAAAAACCTAGAAAATTGAAGAAATTAGGTAAAAATATGAAAAACAAGAGATAGAAAAGGATGGGTATGGGGGATGAGATGGGTTTGAAGAAATTAGGAAATTAAGGGAGAAAAAGGGAAGATTGAGTGAAACGAAAGGATTTGGTGTGAAAATGATTTAAAATCGAGAAGAAATGAGAGGAGATTAGAGAGATTTGGTTATGGAGTTTAAAGAGACAAAATGGGGGTAGAGAGAGAGTGTGTCAAGATGTTAGGGATGAAAGGGGGAAAGTGAAGAGCCACCGTAGTCAAAAACCTAAACCACGGCCCGTAGCAGACCACCACAGACTGTGGGGCTCTCCTCGGACCATCCGTGGTGTTTGTTGGTTCTTGATTTTTCTGATTTTTCTGAGTTGGCACCCCATAGCCGTATTTTTGGGGGTACTAACTGTGGTGCAAACATTTTATTCATACATATTTTTTTCGATCCCCTTTTGTTTCCTTTTTATAACTACAAAAATTTAAAAAAATCAAAACTTTAAAATGGGAAAAGGAAAAAAGCTCGGGTTGTGTCCCAAGAAGTGCTCTTTTAAGGTCAAGAGCTTGACCCTTATTCTAGCGTTGGTCCGGATCTGCTTTATTGCGAACCACAAAATCCTCGGGTTGTGTCCCAAGAAGTGCTCTCTTAAGGTCAAGAGCTTGACCCTTATTCTAGCCTTGGTCCGGATCTGCTTTATTGCGAACCACAAAATCAAACTTATTCAGTTGAAGGTACCATCTTAAAAGTTCTAGCTATAGGTCGTTCATCTTCATAACTTAGCACCATAATGCACTATCTGCATACAAACAAATCGCTCTTATGGCCCATCAGACGGGCTATCATCGATACATTCAATCGCTACATCAAAATCTGCATCAAAACCTTCTACAGGGGGCATAGAGAGAACAGGTTGTGCAAACCTGTAGTAATCACTCATTGAAGACTCATTAGAAACAAGAGCCTCGGGCTTATCAGGTAGCATTGGAGCAGCAAACCTCACCTTAACATAGCCTTGGTCATTGTCCTCAAAAGAAATCCATTTAGAATTAGGGTGATCATCACAATTCTAGACATCCTCCATATCAATCTCAGGGGAAAGGGGTAATGCATCCAATATAGAAGAATGAGAAGAAACCATGTCATCCTTCCTATGACTAAACACAGCAAATTGCCCTTCTACATCTAAAGATATACGACCCTCTCTTACATCAATGTGGCAACCAGCTGTTGCCAAAAAGGGCTGGCCTAAGATAATTTGGGCGTCGTCGGTTTCAGGCATGTCAACAATAATGAAGTCCTCCAATACCCAAATGTCCCCTATATTAACCGGTACATTGTCCAACTTGCTGATAGGTTACGTCACAGAACCATCGACCAACTGTAATGAGAAAGGTGCGGCCAGTAATGGTCCTAGGTGCAGCTTATGAAATAAAGAATAAGGCATTATATTGACACTAGCACCTAGATCGCATAGACCTCTCTCAATTTCTACCTTTCCTACAATGCAGGGGATACAAAAACTACCTGGATCAGGAAGCTTAGGGGGAAAAATGGTGGGGAACTAAACAGTGTTATTCTCTTTGAATGTGGCGATCTTGCCACCATTTTTGCTCTTTTTATTACTAGCCATAGTTATTTCTCTATGCTCTCCTATTAGTACTTCCTCATAGTTAGTTAAGTCACCTTCTTCTCCCTTCATGGTAACAAAGTTACAATGCTCACGAGGATTGGGTTCGGGTTTGCTAGGAAGTCTGTCCAGTGGCATAGATGAAAAACTAGCTTTTTGAGCAATTTGAGCTTCTAACGTTCTATTATGAGTCGCAAGTACATCAACCTTAGAGGCTAATTGCTTAATATACTCATCTTGTTTTTATTGTGTCATAAGCATATTTTCCATCATTGCTTCCAAATTAGACATTTGGGGAATTTGAAAAGGGAATGTGGGTCTTTGAAAACCAGGGGGTACTTTAGCATTCATCGGGGGCACATTTGATGGGTTTAAATTAGACCTATAAGAAAAATTTGGTTGATTCTTCAAACCCAGATTACATGTATTAGAGTATGGATCATTGGTCAGCCTTAGGTTGAAATTTTAAACATAATTAACTTCATTAGGGTCTTAGAAAAAAGGGCTTCCAACTTGACAATTCAGAGTTGTATACTCAATTGAACCATAAATTTCGCAAGGGCAAGGGGTACTAGAGTTCACAGCATTAATATTCATTTGGTCCAATCTTTGAGTCATGGCATCTACCTTAGAAGAAAGTAAAATAACTTCATCAACTTCAATCTTACCTCCAACCCGCTTGGGTTGGGTTCGATCTGTGGACCATTGGAAGTTGTTTAGTACTATCTCCTCGATCAGATTATAGGCTTCATCCTCAATCTTACTCATCAGAGTTCCTCCTGCTGTCGCATCAATAGTAGACCTTACAGGCTGGGTCTTACCATTATAAAAGGCTTGGATTATCATCCAATGCTGAAGACCATGATAGGGGCACAAATGCAGCAGATCTTTAAAATGCTCCCAGGTTTCATGGAGTTTCTCGCCATCTCTTTGCAGAAAGTTGGTGATCTGATTCCTTAGGCTCGCTGTTTTGCTTGGAGGGAAGAATTTGGCGAGGAATGCTCTTGTCAACTCCTCCCAGGTGGTTATGCATCTAGATAAAAAAGAGTGCAACCAAGCCCCCGCTTAATCCCTTAATGAGAAAGGGAATAAGCGCAGCCGAATCGCATCATTAGAGACTCCATTTAATTTTAGTATATCACACACCTGTAAAAAGACCGAGAGGTGTAGATGTGAATCTTTCAAGGGAGTTTCACTGAACTGAGATTGTTACACCATGGAAATGAGTGCCGGTTTGAGCTCCAAGTTGTTGGCGTCTACAGCAGGGCAAGCGATGCTTGAGGCGATCCCCTGGACTCCTGGGGTAACAAAATCACGATGAGTCCTTCGTTGGTCACCTCCTACCATGTTTGAATTCATCTTGCCTTACGTCTTTGCTCTTCAATCCTTTGTTTTTTCCTCCTTATACGAAAATTCCTTTCTATCTCAGGATCAGGTTCATACAAGATTGGACTTCGGTTAAACACGAAAAATTCATGCAAGCACTAACACTAACACTACTAGCGCAATTTAAACAAGCAAAGAAAGGAAAAAAATAACAACAAAAAACAATAAAATACTTGGTCACTTTTGCAAGACTAACTCAACAGTTAACAATTTTATTCCTCGGCAATGGCGCTAAAAACCAAATGTCACCTTTCTTAATATTGGATCATTTTAGGGCCCCCCCATACACTTACGTAAGTCCTTTTTAATCGTGCGCTCAAAGTGGCTCGAAAATCAAAAACTTGACCACTAACGCAAGCGCACGGGTAGTCGTAGTACAGATAAAAGATATCGTTCCTCAGGGACTAATACAACTTACTGAGTCTTGCCTATCAAAATATGCTAAGTAAAATTCTGGTTCAAGTGGATTCAATTTAACAATAGCAAATAAACTTTTCTAAATTAATAAGGGAAAAAACGTCTAGGAATTCTCGTAGTTGTGAAAGGAAATTGGATCAAAAATAATGAACATGTGCTTTCTTCTAATTGGTTAAATTCGAGGAATTGTAATCTTTTTAGAAACTCATCTATTCTTTCGAAATCAACTAAATTTGCCTAAACTAAGCAAAAATCGTTTTTTTAAAACTAATTTGCCTTAATTTAAGTTCAATGTCTTCGATTACTTACTAGCCCTCCTAAAATGCAAATCTCTCTTTTGAGACGAAGTTATGTTAAGTCTTACCAAACAGTCCAAAAATCAAGTGTCACCTTTTAGTTTTTCACTCGATTGTTTTAAGAGTGCAAGCATGTTTCGGCCAAAAATCAACTCATAAGAATCCAAACACTTGACAAAACGAAATTAAACCAATCATGAAAATAAGAACAATTGTATAGATTAAAACATTATCCAACGACACTTCTGCAAACTATTAAATCCCTAGACTAAAGAAAACTACTCAGACATGATAAAAAATTAACAAACTAACCAACGATTGGCGAAATCTGAGCAAAACGGGGATTGACTGAGATGACTTTCAACCAAGGGCTTTAAAACTGCCTCAAGAACAAACTCTCGCACTCAAGACTCACACCAATACAATAACCAAACTTAAAAAAAACTATAAAGTTTGAGAAAGAAACTAAAGGCCTAATCTTTGCTATTCTATGCTTTTGTTTTGCTTGAGAATCATTAAGAATGCTACAAAACGTCACCTTTTATAGAGAGGCTCGGTCGATCAAAGCCGCACAACCAAGGGAAAACAAAGAGGCAGTAGTTAAAGGCTCACCACAGTCCGTGGTATGCACCACAGACTGACCGTAGCCTGCGCTGGAACCGGTTTTTGCTTATCTTTGCTCCACGGGCGTGGCATAACATGAACGACCGTGTGAGAGGTCAAAATACAATCATTAAAGGGTAAATACAGGATAAATAGGCTAAAAATCCTACAAAACACATCAAACAACTATACCCAAGCATAACTCGAGAATGGGGGAGTAAATAACAACTTAAAGCACATAATTCTCCTACAAACGACACAAAATAGCCCTAAAATGATATACATGTTGAGCACTTATCAAACCCCCCCATACTTAAACTATTGGTTGTCCTCAAGCAATGCAAAGATTAAAAGTATACATAGCCTCCTCAGGATAGATATAGGTAACGTTCAAATGAAAAAGTTGATTCAAAGGTAGCCTAAAAAGATACAAAAAATCATTAATAAACAGAATAAAGAATGAGATTTTCAAAGACTTTTTATAAACCACAATGTCAAACTTGAAACCAATCTCCCCCAAATTGTCAAATACAATCATTCAACATATGAAGCAAGCGAAACTAGTAAGGCCGGTAGAACCTCACTGTAGTTATGTGGCACTTAGCACACATGTGTTTAAATTGTGTATATTTATGAAGGTTCTCTCAAATCTCAACCTTAGACGCAAATCTACCATAAGCTTGACAAGATTCTCAAATTCTCCATCACTAAAAATGCAAACACATTAGACAATCATAAGGGTTTGTAATGGGGCTAAGGGTAAAGGTAAAAGGGAACAAATGTTTTTGGAAATGAGGAGCTACAAGCCATAGACCAAGAGATAAACAATTCCAATGCATCTTCTTAAACCATATGAATTTAGAATAGATCCCAAAATGAAGACAGAAAGAGTTGAAAATCACAAATAACTTAAATTCCCACCAAGGCTAACCGCTTTCCTCTTTTTTCTGTTCTTTTTTTTTTTTCATTTTTTCACTTTCGAATTTTTTTTCTTGTGTCTTTTTTTTTTTTTGGCCATAAGCACTTATCGTTTTTTTTAAAAAAAGGACAGCCAAGGAGTAAATCCATAACGAACTTTAAATTCTAACTCTTCTCTAAATTTTATACAATAAAACAAGGAATTAATCAATATTTCACAACCCTGCGCCAAACAACAAAATTACACTACAAGATATCATTCCATCTTACTAACACCTTATGATGCATAAGAATAGAACACTCCCCTAGCCTTGGCTTAAAGGTAAAGCAAGTATTCAACCATGGGTTATAATAGGAGGTTCCAATCAAGAAAAACAGATACAGCTCAAAGGGGCTAACAAGGGATATAATACACAACTAGGGCGGCTATTTGGCCGTGGGGTTCAACGAATCAAAGAAAGAAAAATACCTCAATCATATTACCTAAATGCATATGTGAAATTTGATCTTGAACGAGAATCAAAGCAAGTTCCAGAGAATTAACGTCAATAAAGAGTCACACATGAAAGAAACATAAGACTAATTTGATAAACAGTCTCTAAGGCTCAAAGTCTCACAGGACTTCCACCAAAAACAAACCCAGCTCACTAGTAAATACATTCCAAAATCTTATAAACACTCATGGGGTAAATTAACTCACATCCAACATGTCAAAATATGGAATTCATTTCGAAAACGCATTCGTAAGCTTTTATGCACAATTTGAGCGAATCAAAGGATCAAACTGAACCAAAGAAAGCTACCAAATTGATAGAGATCATCATCGGAGGATTTTTTTTTCTCATTCTTTTGTGTTATTTTTCCTGACTTTTCAATTTTTTCCTCAATTTTATCTTTTATACATGCTCCTGCAAACTAAAATGTAGAAGAAACTAATAAAAACGGAAATGCAACCGATAGCGCAAAGAAAACTAAATGCACTACTAAACAAAACTAAAACAATCAAAAACTACAAAAACTACCACCAAAAACATATACAAAGCACAAACACACCAAACTGAAAACAGGCATCAGATGCCAAATGTAATAACCAACTCCCGCATGCTTGAATCACACATCGCCCTCAATGTGGGCACATAATAGAAAAAGGGAAGGGGAGAAGCACATAATATAAAATAAGATTAGAGACGAGGAGGCGGAGGAGGATGGGGTGGTTGGCCATAGGAGATATGCCAATCTTGCCAGGTCTCTAGACATGTCCTATAGTCTTGGAAATATTGTGTCTGTGAAGCAAGCAATCCACGAAGCTCATCGTGACGCTTTTGGACATGGTCTTGAAGAGTGGCGCTCTCAGAGCAGCAAACTCTTGGAGGGAAACTTGCTCCACTTGAATGGACCTAACGGTGTTGTGGAGATCAGAATAGTCAGGTGGGGGTGGTTGAGAGGAAGAACTAGTTCCGGCTTTACTAGACTGAGGGGCTGGTTGGTGGGGTGCAGGTCGAACAACCTCCTCATCACCAGTACCCAATAAAGGCTACCTCGGTGAAGAAGGATAGTGCGATCAACATTAGGAAGCGGCAAAAGTCGGTCCCCTGTATCACTCCAACATAGACGGCCAACCTTAACTTTACAAAAGTTTATAATCTCAAAAGAAGCTTGATTAAGCTGCTTAGACCCGGAAACTCTATCCTTAGGGTTAGGCTCAACTCCTAAGAATCCAGCAATAGTAGTTATTATCCCATCAATGACTATCCTACCTTTAGTACTAACAGCAGCACTCCACCAATGACTATCCTACCTTTAGTACTAACAGCAGCACTATGTAATTACCTTGCTAAAAATGAACTTGGGTTTATTCGGTCTCCATCAAGGATACAAGATAAAAAGTACAACTCAAGAACTCTCGGGATATTCAGACTAATGTCCTGTGCAAACAAAGAACAAGCTAAGATATGATGAGCTACTCTAATGCAGGAGCTCCTAATATATGTGCATTTTGAAGAACTGGTATTGTACCCAACATTCCCCGAAAGTTCACGCCAAAGTGCATTTGGGTTGAATTCGCGGGGGACCTGGCGACTTGAGATATGCATGCTAGTGGAAAACCGAAAATACTGTTACAGGTACCTAAGTTCAGTTCATACAATTGACCCTGAAAATAGAACGATATATCTGACTTGACATTGAGGCCTTCTAGTGACCTCGACATGGAGTGTACTAAGGAATTCTAAGGTCAGGTTCTTGCATGTATGCTCTTTGATTTCTTAAAAGTATCCCATACTATCTCTAGCAAACGACCAATGAATTTCATCCAATATTCCCAACCGGGCTAACAAATACTCATCATAATATCTAGCTGCTACAACCATACGTTCATTTAAGCAATTATATCTAACAGCATGATTAGGGCTCGTCAAACCAAGGGGGTGAGGAATGTTACCTCTAGCACGCGCATTGGTTGATGTTCGGGATGTTCTTTGAGGTCGGGGTGGTGCTTGACTTGATAAATCAACCTCCTTGGTACTCCTTTGTCTCTTGGTTGGTGCTATTATTGCAAACTCTAAACAAAAACAAAGCTAAAACCAAAAGTAAGAACAAAAACCTAGAAATTGAAGAAATTAGGTAAAAACATGAAAAATAAGAGATAGAAAAGGATGGGTATAGTGGATGAGATGGTTTGAAAAAAAAAGAAGAAGAAAGAGAGGGAATTTAAGGAGAAAAAGGGAAGATGGAGTGAAAGGAAAGGATTTGGTGTGAAAATGATTGAACATTAAGAAGAAATGAGAGTAGATTAGAGAGATTTGGTTATGGGGTTTAGAGAGAGAAAATGGGGGTAAAGAGAGAGAGTGTCGAGATGTTGGAGATCAAAGGGGGAAAGTGAAGAGGCATTGCGGTCAAAAACCTAGACCACGGCCCGTAGCAGACCACCATAGACCGTGAGGCTCACCTTGGACCGTCCGTGGTGTCTGCTGGTCCTTGATTTTTCTGATTTTTCTGGGTTGATACTCCACATCCATATTTCTGGGGTACTGACCGTGGTGCTAATATTTTATTCATATATATTTTTTTCTGTCCCCTTTTGTTTTGCGTTTATAACTACAAAAATTAATAAAAATCAAAACTGTAAAAAGGGAAAAGGAAAAAAGCTCAGGTTGCATCTCAAGAAGTACTCTTTTAAGGTCAAGAGCTTGACCCTTGTTCTACCATTGGTCCGGATATGGTTTATCGCAAACCACAAAGTCAAACTTATTCAGTTGAAGGTACCATCTTAGAGGTTCTGGCTGCAGGTCCTTCATCTTCATAACTTGGTGCCATAATGTACTATCTGCATACAAAACATATCGCTCTTATGGCTCATCAGATGGGCTATCATCAACTCATTCAACCCCTATATCAAAATTTACATCAAAACCTTCTACAGGGGACATAGAGAGAATAGTTTGTGGGAACCTGCAGTAATCACTCATTGAAGACTCATTAGAAACGAGAGCCTCGGGCTTGTGAGAGAGCATAGGAGCAGTAAACTCCACCGTAACATAGCCTTGGTCTGGGTTATCATAAGAAATCCATTTAGAATTAGGACTATCTTCATAATTCTAGACATCCTCCATATCAATCTCAGGGGAAAGGGGTAATGCATCCAATATAAAAGAATGAGGAGAAACCATGTCATCCTTCCTATGACTAAACACAGCAAATTGCCCTTCTACATCAAAAGATATGTGATCATCTCTTACATCAATGTAGCAACCAGCTGTCATCAAAAAGGGCTAGCCTAGGATAATTTGGGCATCGTCAGTTTCAGGCATGTCAATAATAATGAAGTCCTCCAATACCCTAATGTCTCTGATATTGATCGGCACATTGTCCAACTTACCGATAGGTTGCGTCACAGAACCGTCGACCAACTGTAATGAGAAAGGTGCGAACAGTAATGGTCCTAGGTGCAGCTTATGAAACAAAGAATAAGATATTATATTGACGCTAGCACCTAGATCGCATAGACCTCTCTCAATTTCTACCTTTTCTACAGTGCCGGGGATAGAAAAACTACCTGGGTCAGAGAGCTTAGGGGAAAAGTAATGGGGAACTAAACAGTGTTATTCTCTTTGAATGTGGCGATCTTGCCACCATTTTTGCTCTCTTTACTACTAGCCATAGTTATTTCTCTATCCTCTCCCATTGGTACTTCCTCAGAGTCAGTTAAGTCCTCATCTGCTCCCTTCATGGTAATATAGTTACAATGCTCACAAGGATTGCGTTCGGGTATGCTAGGAAGTCTGTCTAGCGGCGTAGATGAAAAACTAGCTTTTTGGACAATTTGGGTTCTAACATCCTATTATGAATCGCAAGCACATCAACCATGGATGCTAATTACTCAATATACTCATCCTATTTTTATTGCGCCGTAAGTATATTTTCCATCATTACTTCCAAATTAGACTTTTAGAGAATCTGAGAAGGAGTGGGGGTCTTTGAAAACAGGGGATACTCTAGCATTCATCGGGGGCACATTTGATGGGTTTGGATTAGACCTATAAGAAAAATTTGGATGATTCTTCCAACCCGGATTATACGTACTAGAGTAAGGATCATTGGTAGGTCTTGGGTTGAAATTTTGAACATAATTAACTTCATTAAGGTCTTGAAAAAAAGGACTTCCAACTTGACAATTCAGAGTTATATGCTAAATTAAAGCATAAATTTCAAAGGGGGAAGGGGCACTGGAGTTCGCAGCATTAACATTCATTTGGTATAGTCTTTGAGTCATGGCATCTACTTTGGTAGAAAGTAAAATAATTGCATCAACTTCAAGCTTACCTATAACCCGCTTGCATTGGGCTCGATCTGTGGACCATTGGAAGTTGTTTAGTACCATCTCCTCGATCAGATTATAAGCTTCATCCTCAGTCTGGCTCATCAGAGTTGCTCTTACCACCGCATCAATAGTGGACCTTACAGGCTAGGTCACACCATTATAAAAGGCTTGAATTGTCATCCAACACTAAAGACCATGATGGGGCCACAAACGTAGCAGATCTTTAAAGCACTCATAGGCTTCATAGAGCGTATCGTCATCTCTTTGCAGAAAGTTGGTGACATGATTCCTTGGGCTCGTTGTTTTGCTTGGAGGGAAGAATTTGGCAGGAAAAGCTCTTGTCAACTCCTCTCAAGTGGTTATGCATCCGATGGAAAAGAGTGCAATCAAGCCCTCGCTTTATCCCTCAATGAGAAAGGGAACAAGCGCAGCCAAATTGCATTACTAGAGACTCCGTTTAATTTTAGCGTATCACACACCTCTAAAAAGACCGAGAGGTGTAGTTTTGGGTCTTCCAAGGGAGTTTTACTGAACCGAGTTTGTTGCACCATGGAAATGAGTGCCGATTTGAGCTCGAAGTTGTTGGCATCTACAGCAAGGCGAGCGTTGCTTGAGGCGATCCCCTGGACTCCTAGGGTAACAAAATCACGAAAAGTCCTTCGTAGGTCAACTCATGCCATGTTTGAATTCCTTCTTGCCTCACGTCTTTCCTCTTCAATCCATTGCTTTTTCCTCCTTAGGCGAAAAGTCGTTTCAACCTCAGGATCAAGTTCATACAAGATTGAACTTCACATAAACCAAAAAAATTCCTGCAAGCACGAACACTAACACCACCAGCGCAATTTAAACAAGCAAAGAAAGAAAAAAAAAAAATAACAATAAAAAACAATAAAATACTTAGTCACTTTTGCAAGACTAACTCAATAGTCAACAGTTTTAGTCACCGGCACTGGCGCCAAAAATTAGACTAACTCAATATTTAATAGTTTTAGTCCCCGGCAACAACGCAAAAAAAAATTGACCACCACTGCAAGCGCATGGGTAGTCGTAGTATAGAAAAGATAGCGTTCCTTAAGGACTAATGTAACTTACTGAGTCTTGCCTATCAGAATGTGCTAAGTAAAATTCTGGTTCAAGTCGATTCGATTTAACAATAGCAAATAAACTTTTCTAAATTAATAAGGGAAACAGCATCTAGGAATTCTCATAGTTGTGAAAGGAAATTGGATCAAAAATAATGAACATGTGCTTTCTTCTAATTGGTTAAATTCGAGAAATTGTAATCTTTTCAGAAACTCATCTATTCTTTCGAAATCAACTAAATTTGCCTAAACTAAGCAAAAGTCGTTTTTTTCAAACTAATTTACCTTAATTCAAGTTCAATATCTTCGATTACTTACTAGCCCTCCTAAAATGCAAATCTCTCTTTTGAGACAAAGTTATGTTAAGTCTTATCAAGCAGTCCACAAATCAAATGTCACCTTTCAGTTTTTCACTCGATTGTTTCAAAAGTGCAAGCAAATTTCGACCAAAAATCAACTCATAAAAATCCAAACACTTGACAAAACAAAATTAAACCAATAATAACAATTGTATAGATTAAAACATTATCTAACAACACTTTCACAAACTATTAAATCCCTAGACTAAAGAAAACTACTCAGACATGATATAAGATTAACAAACTAATTAACGATTGGCGAAATCTGAGCAAAAAGGGATTGACTGAGATGACTTTCAACCAAGGGCTTCAAAACCGCCTCAAGCACAAGCTCTCACACTCAAGACTCACACCAATACAATAACTAAACTAAAAAAAAAAACCACAAAATTTGAGGAAGAAACTAACTCAGATTGATTAAGGCTATTTTAGGGTTGAAAGCCTAAAGTTAGTGGTAACCAGACAGGTTAGGCTTTTAACCAAAGTTTGACAATTAGAATTTTGTGAGCTAAAAGATTACCGCAAGCTCTTATCAAACTCAAACGACGGTGATTAAAAGCCCTTGGTTACCATAGAATTTGATTGAGATTACAGCAAGCGCATGTTAAAGTAATCAAAGCACTATACCCAAGCTCTTATCAAACTCTATTGCTTATAAAATCATCTGGTAATGGGTGAGAAGTCCCTGAGGAAAGCTCTACGAGTGCTTATCGAACTCGCCTATGCTTAAACCCAAGGCTAACCGCGGATTACGGACTAATTTAAGTAGGTCAATAAACGTATCTTTTATCTGTACTATGACCACACATGCGCTTGCGGTAGTCGTCAAGTTTTTGGCGCCGCTGCCGGAGACTAAAACTGTTAACTATTGAGTTAGTCTTGCGAAAGTGAAAAGTATTTTGTTGTTTCTTATTGTTAATTTTTTCTTTCTTTGCTTGTTTAAATTGCGCTGGTGGTGTTGGTGTTAGTACTTGCAGGAATTTTTCCTATTTATGTGAAGTTTGAGCTTGTATAAACCCGATCCCGAGATTGAAAGGACTTTTCGTCTAAGGAGGAAAAAGCAAACAATTGAAGAGCGAAGACGCAAGGCAAGAAGAAATTCAAACATGGCAGGAGGTGACCAACGAAGGACTCTTCGTGATTTTATTACCCAGGAGTCCAGGGGATCGCCTCAAGCATTGCTCGCCCTGCTGTAGATGCCAATAACTTTAAGCTCAAATCGGCGCTCATTTCCATGGTGCAATAATCTCAGTTTGGCAGAACTCTCTTGGAAGACCCAAATCTGCACCTCTCGGTCTTTTTAGAGGTGTGTGATATGCTAAAATTAAATGGAGTCTCTAGTGATGCGATTTGGCTGTGCTTGTTCCCTTTCTCATTGAGGGATAAAACGAGGGCTTGGTTGCACTCTTTGCCATATAGATGTATAACCACCTGGGATTAGCTGACAAGAGCTTTCCTCGTCCAAATTCTTCTCTCCAAGCAAAACAGTGATCCTAAGGAATCAAATCACCAACTTTCAGCAAAGAGATAAAGAGACAGTCTATGAAGCCTGGGAGCATTTTAAAGATCTACTACGTTTGTGCCCTCATCATGGTCTTTAGCGTTGGATGATAATCCAAGCCTTTTATAATGGTGTGACCTAGCCTGTAAGGTCTGCTATCGATGTGGCGATAGGAGGAACTCTGATGAGTAAGACCGAGGATGAAGCCTATAATTTGATCGAGGAGATGGCACTAAACAACTTCCAATAGTCCACAGATCGAACCCAATGCAAGCGAGTTAGAGGTAAGCTTGAAATTGATGCAATTACTTTATTTTCTGCTAAAGTACATGCCATGATTCAAAGACTGGACCAAATGAATGTTAATTCTGTGAACTTTAGTCTCCGTTCCCCTTATGAAATTTGTGGTTCAATTGAGCATATAACTCTGAATTATCACGTTGGGAGTCCTTTTTCCCAAGACCCTAATGAAGTCAATTATGTTCAAAATTTCAAACCAAGACCGACCAATGATCCTTACTTTAATACATATAAGCTGAGCTGGAGGAATCATCCAAAATTTTCTCATTGGTCTAATCCAAACCCATCAAATGTGCCCCCGATGAATGCTAGAGTACCCCATGGTTTTCAAAGACTCTCATTCCCTTCTCAGATGCCCCAAAAGTCTAATTTGGAAGTAATGATAGAAAATATGCTTATGGCGCAACAAAAATAGGATAAGTATATTAAGCAATTAGCCTCTAAGGTTGATGTGCTTAAGACTCATAATAGGATGTTAGAAGCCCAAATTGCCCAAAAAACCACTTTTTCATCTACACCCCCAAATAGATCTCCTAGTAAGCCTGAGCTTAACCTAAGGGAGCAATGCAATGCAAAGCTTTTAAGAGGAGGGAAACAACTAGAAAGTCCAAGGGAAGTCACCAATAATGAGTCTTCACATGATGAGAATGAGCGTGTCGAGAATGTTGAGAAGGAGATATCTTCACCTTCTAAGGAAGTAATTGCTGGTGTCACATAGAAGCCTGATTAGGTTCTTAAAGATCCTAAGATCACCTATCCAAAGCCCTATATCCCACCCTTACCATTTTCTCAAAGGATGGCTAAGGCAAAACTTGATATGCAATTTGAAAAATTTTTAGACGTCCTTAAGAAACTCTACATAAACATACTGTTTACTAAAGCTTTGACCCAAATGCCTTCATATGCTAAATCTGTGAAGAAAATTCTGTCTAACAAATGAAAGCTAGAAGAACATAAGACCGTAGCTTTGATTGAAGAGTGCAGTGCAGTGATTCAAAATAAGCTTCTAGCTAAGTTAAAGGATCCCATGAATTTTTCAATTCCCTGCCCAACAAGGAATGTGCCTATAAATCGTGCTTTATCTGATTTAGGATCAAGCGCAAGCTTGATGTCCCTTTCTCTATGTGAAAAATTAGAATTGGGAGAGCTAAGACCAACTACTATCTCCTTGTAATTAGCGGACCGTTCTGTAAAATATCTTGTGGGTATTTTGGAGGATATCCCAATAAAAGTAGGGGATTTATACGTACTAGTAGACTTTGTGATTTTGGAAATGGAAGAGGATACACGGACCCCAATCATTCTTGGAAGGCCATTCTTGGCCACCGCAGGGTGCTGCATCGATGTGAAAAACGGTGCACTAACTTTTGATGTGGGTGATGTTAATGTGGAATTTAATTTACTAAAAGCTGCTAAGTTTCCTTCTATTTCTGATGTATGTAATAAGATTGATGTGGTTGATGGTTTAATATGGGAAACTGCATCTAACATTAATTCTAAGGATCAACTTAAGCACTTGATGTTGAATAATAGCATAACTGAGGATGAAAACTCCGAAGTAGCCGAGTGTGCTCAATTGCTAGAAGCCTCTCCACCAATTTTGCCTTCCCTTACTAAGGTAGAATTATTACAAGATGAAACTCAACCCTTGTCTGATAAGGTGAAAGCTCTCAAGGTAGAGTTATTTGTTGTATAGGTGATCAACTTCATGGGTCCTTTTCCTCCTTCCCATAACAACCTTTACATCCTTGAGGCGGTTGAATACGTTTCTAAGTGGGTGGAAGCCATCGCATCCCTAACAAATGATTCCAAGGTTGTCCTCAAATTTCTAAAGAAAAATATTTTCACACGATTTGGCACACCGAGAGCTCTTCCAAGTGACAACGGCACACATTTTTCTAACAAACCTCTCAAGTCACTTTTAAGAAAATATGGGATATTTCATACGGTCTTTACGCCTTATCATCCCCAAACAAATGGGTAGGTGGAACTCTCAAATAGAGAATTGAAAAGCATATTGGAGAAAACGGTGGATCGGTCCTCTAAAGATTGGTCCTTAAAGCTTGATGATGCTCTTTAGGCATACCGCACCACTTACAAGACTCCTCTTGGCACCACTCCATACTGGTTAGTGTTTGGAAAATCTTGAGACTTGCAAGTGGAGATGGGCATAAGGCCTATTAGGCTATAAGGACACTCAATTTTGATCTTAAAGCAGTCAGAGAACGGAGATTCCTGCATCTAAATGAGCTCAACGAGCTACGGTTGGAGGCTTATGAAAATTCACGTATTTACAAAGAGCGAACTAAAACGATAAACATATCATGACGAAGCATTTCGGAAAAGGTGATATGGTCCTCGTATTCAACTCAAGGTTGAGATTGTTTCCAGGTAAACTGAAATCCTGATGGTCGGGACCACTTACCATCACTAAAGTTCAACCCAGTGGAGTAGTGAAGATATGGAGTGAGTTTACTGGAGCTTTCACAGTTAATGGACAGTGATTGAAGTCATATCTGGTGGGACAACCAATTGAAAAAGCCAATGTGCATATGTTAACTGATTCGGTTCAACCATAGAAGAAGGGTCAACTGCAACAAAGTTTTCGGCTAATTTCTGACCCTATCCTCCACCACCTCCTCCTCTATGATGTTGTTTTATGCTATGTGCTTCTCCCCTTCCATCTTTCTATTATGTGCCCACATTGAGGGCAATGTGTGATTCAAGCATGGGAGAGTTAGTAATTACATTTGGCATCTAACGCCTGTTTTCGATTTGGTGTGTTTGTGCTTTGTATATGTTTTTAGTAGTAGTTTTGTAGTTTTTGATTGTTTTAGTTTTGTTTAGTAGTGCATTTAGTTTTCTTTGCATTTTAGGTTGCATTTCCATTTTTATTAGTTTTTAATCTTTACATTACTTGAGGACAAGCAATAGTTCAAGCATGGGAGAGTTATAAGTGCTCAATATGTATACCATTTTCGGGCTTTTTTGTGTCGTTTTTAGGAGAATTATGTGCTTTAAGTTGTTATTTACCTCCTATTCTTTATTTATACTTGGGTATAGTTGTTTGATGTGTTTTGTAAGATTTTTAGGATTTTTGTCCAGCATTTGCCCTTCTATGGCTTTATCTTGACCTCCCCCCCAGCATAGGCCACAGTCGGCCTGTGGTGCACCCCACGAACCTCAGTGAGCCTGTGACTGCTGCCAATTAGTTTTTCCCCAACTGTGCAGCTGAGATCGATCGAGCCTCTCTATAAAAGGCGATGTTTTACAGCATTCTCAATGATTCCCAAGCAAAGCAAAAGCATATATTAGGGGTTTAGTTTGTTTCTCAAATCTTGTAGGCTTTTTTTTTTAAAGTTTGGTTATTGTATTGGTGTGAGTCTTGAGTGTGAGAGTTTGTTCTTGAGTCGGTTTTGAAGCCCTTGGTTGAAAGCCATCTTATTCAATTCCCTTCTCACTCAGATTTCAATAATGGTTGGTTAGTTTGTTAAACTTTTATTATGTCTGAGTAGTTTTCTGTATTCTAGGGATTTAGTAGTTTTTAGAAGTGTTGTTGGATCATGTTTTAATCTATACAATTGTACTTATTTTTATGATTGGTTTAATTTCATTTTATCAATTGTTTGGATTCTTATTAGTTGATTTTTGGCAGAAATTTGCTTACACTCTTGAAACAATCAAGTGAAAAACTAAAAGGCGACATTTGGTTGCTGGACTGCTTGATAAGACTTAACATAACTTCGTCTCAAAAGGGAGATTTGCATATTAAGAGGGCTAGTAAGTAATCGAAGATATTGAACTTGAATTAAGGTAAATTAGTTTGAAAAAAAGGACTTTTACTTAGTTTAGGCAAATTTAGTTGATTTCGAAAGAATAACTGAGTTTTTGAAAAGATTAAAATTCCTCGAATTTAACCAATTAGAAGAAAGCACCTGTTCATTATTTTTGATCCAATTTCTTTTCATAACTATGAGAATTCCTAGATATTTTTTCCGTTATTGATTTAGAAAAGTTATTTTGCTATTGTTAAATCGAATCAATTTAATCAGAATTTTACTTAGCACATTCTGATAGGCAAGACTCAATAAGTTACATTAGTCCCTGAGGAACGGTATCTTTTATCTATACTATAACTACCCATGCGCTTGCAGTAGTGGTCAAGTTTTTAAAAACATGACATGGCCGCAAGCACACGGTGGCGTTGTAGCAAATCAACGTCGATTCTACAAAGACTAGGTTAATCTATTGGGCTATATTATGTCAAAATATGCTAAGCAAATTCAAACTTTAGATTGATAAATATATGAAGATATGGAAACAACTATAACTAATTCAAGGGGTTTCAATTTAACAATTTCTAATTCACTAATTTTAAATCAATTAATAAGAAAAATGCCTAGGAGTTCAGGTAGTTATGAATTTGATTGGATCAAAATGATGAACATATGCTTTTCTCTAATCGGTTAATTTTGAGGAATTGCAATCACTCCGAAAATTTGGCCTATTCTTTCGAAATTAACCAAATTTGCCTAAACTAAGCAAAAGTCATTCTTTCGAACTAATTTATCGTAATCCAAGTTAAACATCTTCGATCACTTTCTAGTCCTCCTAACATGTCACGCTAGGTTTTATCAAGAACCCTAACAAACAAACATCACCTTTCAGCTTTTCACCCGATTGTTTCAAGTGTACAAACAGACTTTGGCCAAAAATCCACGCACAATATGAAAATCACTTGACAAAACGAAATTAAACTAATCTTGAAAATAAGCACAATTGTATAGATTAAAACATGATCCAACAATACTTCCACAAACTATTAAATCCCTAGACTAAAGAAAACTACTCAGACATGATAAAAGATTAACAAACCAACCAACGATTGGCGAAATCTGAGCGAGAAGGGGATTGACTGAGATGGCTTTCAACCAAGGGCTTCAAAACGGCCTCAAGAACAAACTCCCACACTTAAAACTCACACCAATACAATAACCAAACTTTAAAAAACTACAAAATTTGAGAAAGAAACTAAAGTCCTAGTCTACGCTATTCTATGCTTTTGCTTTGTTTGGGAATAATTGAGAATGCTGTAAAATGTCGTCTTTTATAGAGAGGCTTGGTCGATCTCAGTCGCACAACTGAGAGAAAATGAAGAGGCAGTAATTACAGGCTCACCACGGTCCGTGGGGTGCACCATAGGCCGACCGCGGCCTGTGCTAGAACCGAATTTTTGCTCATTCTTTGTTCCACGGGTGTGGCATAACATGCATGACCGTGGGGGAGGTCAAAATAAAGCCATTGAAGGGTAAATGTTGGATAAGAAGGCTAAAAATCCTGCAAAACATATTAAATAACTATACCTAAGCATAAATCGAGAATATGAGAGTAAATAACAACTTAAAGCACATAATTCGCTTGAAAACGACACAAAATAGCCCGAAAATGATATACATATTGAGCATTTATCAAACTCCCCCATGCTTAAACTGTTGGTTGTCCTCGAGCATTATAAAAATTAAAACTATACAGAGCCTCCTCAGGATAGAGATAGGTAACATTCAAATGGCAAAACTGATCCAAAGGTAGCCCAAAAGGTTACAAAAAATCATTAATAAACAGAATAGGGCATGAAATTTTCAAAGACTTTTTATAGACCACAATGTCAAACTTAAAAGCAATCTCCTCCAAGTTGTCAAATACAGTCATTCAACATATGAAACAAGCAAAATTAGTAAGGCCAGTAGAACCTCACAACAGTTATGTGGCATTCAACACTCATGTGTTTGAAATGTATATATTTATGAAGGTTCTCTTAAATTTTAACCTCAGATACAAATCTATCATAAGGTTGACAAAATTCTCAAATTCGCCATCACTAAAAATACAAACATATTAGACAATCATGAGGACTTTAACAGGGTTGTAATGGCGTTAAAGGTAAAGGTAAGAGGGGAACAAATGTTTTTGGAAATAAGGAGCCAGAAGTCATAGACCAAGAGCTAAACAATTCTAATGAATCATACTATATCCTTCTTAAACCATATCAATTCAGAATAGATCCCTAAATGAAAAGGGAAACAGTTAAAAATCACAAATAACTTACATTTGCACCAAGATTAACGGCTTTCTTCTTTTTTCCGTTCTTTTTTTTGTCATTTTTTCCGCTTTCGAATTTTTTTTCTTGTATTTTTTTCGTAAGCACTTATCATATTTTTTTTTCCAAAAAGGATAGCCAAGGGGAAAATCTGAACGAACTTTAAATTCCAACTCTTCTCTAAATTTTGTTCAATAAAACAAGGTATTAATCAATATCTCACAACCTTGCACCAAACAACCAAATTACACCACAAGATATCATTCCATCTGACGAACGCCTTATGATGCATAAGAATAGAACACTCCTCTAACCTCAGCTTAAAGATAAGACGAGTACTCAGTCATAGATTATAATAGGAGGTTCAAATCAAGAAAAACAGACAGGCTCAAAGGGCTAAGAAGGGATACAATACACAACCAGGGTGGCTATTTCGCTGTGGGGCTCAACGAATCAATGAAAGAAAAATGCCTCAATTATATTACCTAATTGCATATGCGAACTATGATCTTGAATGAGAATCAAAGCAAGTTCTAAAGAATTAACGGCAAGGAAGAGTCACACATGATAGAAATATAAGACTAACTTGATAAACAATCCCTAAAGGCTCAAAGTCTCACGGGACTCCTGCCAAAGACGAAGCTATCTCACCAGTAAACACATGCCAAAATCTTGTAAAGAATCATGGCGTAAATTAACTCGCATCCAACATGTGGCCAAAACATGGAATTCATTTCGAAAATGCAATTGCAAACTTTAATGCACAATTTAGGCGAATCAAAGGATCAAACTAAACCATAGAAAGCTACCAAATCTATAAAGATCATCATCGGAGGACTTTTTTTCTTATTCTTTTGTGTTTTTTTTTCACTTTTCAAATTTTTTTTTCATTTTTTATCTTTTATGCATGCTTCTGCAAACTAAAATGCACAAGAAACTAATAGAAACAGAAATGCAATGTAGAATGCAAAGAAAACAAAATGCACTACTAAACAAAACTAAAATAATCAAAAACTACAAAAATTATCGCTAAAAATATGTACAAAGCACAAACACACCAAATCGAAAGCAGGCATCAGACGCCAAATGTAATGACTAACTCCCCATACTTGAATCACACATTGCCGTCAATGTGGGCACATAATAGAAAAAGGGAAGGGGAGAAGCACATAGCACAAAACAAGATTAGAAAGGAGGAGGTGGAGGAGGATGGGGTCAAAAATTATCCAAAAACTTTGCTGCACTTCTATGGTTAAACCGGATCAATTAGAAAGTGAACATTGGCTTTTTCAATTGGTTGCCCCACAAGATATGGCTTCAATAGCAGTCCATTGACTGTAAAAGCTCTGGTAGACTCCCTCCACTACTCCACTGGGTTGAACTTTGATGATGGTAAATGGTCCTGGCCATCAGAATTTTAGTTTACCCGGAAACAATCTCAACCTTAGGCTGAATAGGAGGACCATATCACATATTCCAAAACGCTTCGTCATAATATGTTTGTCGTGCCATTTTTTAGTTCGCTCTTTGTAAATATGTGAATTTTCATAAGCCTCCAACCTTGGTTCATCGAGCTCGTTTAGTTACAGGAATCTCCATTCTCTGACCGCTTTAAGATCAAATTTGAGTGTTCTTATAGCCTAATAGGCCTTATATTCCATCTCCACTAGCAAATGATGAGATTTTCCAAACATTGATCGGTATGGAGTGGTGCCTAAAGCAGTCTTGTAAGCAGTGCGGTATCCCAAAGAGCATCATCAAGTTTCAAGGACCAATCTTTGCTTGACCGATCCACTATTTTCTCCAATATCTTTTTCAATTCCCTATTTGATATTTCCACCTGTCCACTTTTTTGGGGATGATAAGGCGTAGTGACCTTATGAAATATTTTATATTTTTATAAAAGTGACTCAAAAGGTTTGTTGCAATGATGTTTGCCGTTGTCATTTAGAAGAGCTCTCGGTGTGCCAAATCGTGTGAAAATATTTTTCTTTAGAAACTTGAGGACTACCTTGGAATCATTTGTTGCAGATGCAATGGCTTCCACCCATTTAGAAAAATAGTCAACCGCTATAAGGATGTAAAGGTTGTTATGGGAAGGAGGAAAAGGACCCATGAAGTCGATCTCCCATACATCAAATAACTCTTCCCACACAAAGTATTTGGCATCCAGTTCAGCCATAGAAGAAGGGTCAAGTGTAGCAAAGTTTTCAGGTAATTTCTGACCCCATCCTCCTCCACCTCCACCTCCCCCTCTCTGATCCTGTTTTATGCTATGTGCTTTTCTCCTTCCCTTTTTCTATTATTGTGCCCACATTGAGGGCAATGTGTGATTCAAAAATGGGGGAGTTAGTCATTATATCTGGCATCTGATGCCTATTTTCGGTTTGGTGTGTTTGGGCTTTGTATATGTTTTTAGTGGAAGTTTTTGTAGTTTTTGGTTGCTTTAGTTTTGTTTAGTAGTGCATTTAGTTTTCTTTGCATTCTAGGCTGCATTTCCATTTTTATTATTTCTTTTGCAGTTTAGTTTGCAAGAGCATGCATAAGAGATAAAAAATGAAAAACAAATTGAAAAGTGAAAAAAAAAACACAAAAGAATGAGAACAAGATAAACACTAAAAGATTTGGCAGCTTTCTTTGGTTGAGTTTGTTCCTTTGATTCGCCTAAATTGTGCATAAAAGTTTGTGAATGCTTTTTCGAAATGAATTCCATGTTTTGACCACATGTTGGATGCGAGTGGATTTACCCCATGAGTCTTTACAAGATTTTGGGATGTGTTTACTAGTGACCTAGCTTTGTCTTTGGTAGAAGTCCCATGAGACTTTGAGCCTTTAGAGACTATTTATCAAATTAGTCTCATATTTCTTTCATGTGTGACTCTTTCTTGACGTTAATTCTCTAGATCTTGCTTTGATTCTCATGCAAGATCACATTTTGCATATGCATTTAGGCAATATGATTGAGGCATTTTTTCTTTCTTTGATTCGTTGAACCCCACAGTCAAATAGCCACCATGATTGTGTATTGTATCCCTTCTTAGCCTCTTTAAGCCTATATCTTTTTTTCTTAATTTGAACCTCCAATTATAACCCACGGCTGAATACTTGTCTTACCTTTGAGCCAAGGCTAGAGGAATGTTCTATTCTTATGCATCATAAGGCGTTAGTAAGATGGAATGATATCTTGTGGTGTAATTTGGTTGTTTGGTGCAAGGTTGTGAGATATTGATTAATCCCTTGTTTTATTGTACAAAATTAGAGAAGAGTTGGAACTTAAACATTATAGATTTCCCCCTTAGCTATCCTTTTCCAAAAAATAATAAGTGCTTACGGGAAAAAAAACACAAGAAAAAAAATTTGAAAGCGAAAAAATGAAAAAAAAAAAGAACGGAAAGAAGAAGAAAGCGGTTAGCCTTAGTGAAAATGTAAGTTATTTGTGATTTTCGACTCCTTCTCTCTTCATTTGGGGATCTATTCTAAATTGATATGGTTTGGGAAGGATATAGTATGATGCATTGAAATTGTTTAGCTCTTGGTCTATGGCTTCTAGCTTCACATTTCTAAAAACATTTGTTCCCCTCTTACCTTCACCCTTAGCCTCGTTACAGCCCTATTAAAGTCCGCATGCTTGTCTAATGTGTTTGCATTTTTAGTGATGGTGAATTTGAAAATCTTTTCGAGCTTATAGTAGATTGGTGTCTAAGGTTAAGATTTGAGAGAAATTTCATAAATATATACATTTCAAACACTTAAGTGCTGAGTGCCACATAACTATAGTGAGGTTATACCGGCCTTACCAGTTTCACTTGTTTCATATGTTAAATGACTGTATTTAACAATTTGGGGGAGATTGCTTTCAAGTTTGACATTGTGGTCTATAAAAAGTCTTTGAAAATTTAATTTCCTATTCTATTTATTAATGATTTTTTGTATCTTTTTGGGCTACCTTTGGATCAGTTTTGCCATTTGAATGTTGCCTATATCTATCCTAAGTAGGCTATGTATACTTTTAATCTTTGCATTGCTTGAGGATAAGCAACAATTTAAGCATGGGGGAGTTTGATAAGTGCTCAATACGTATATCATTTTATGGTCATTTTGTGTCATTTTTAGGAGAATTATGTGCTTTCAGTTGTTATTTACTCTCCTATTCTCGATTTATACTTAGGTATAGTTATTTGATATATTCTGTAGGATTTTTAGCCTTTTTATCCAGTATTTACCCTTTAATGACTGTATTTTGACCTCCCCTACGGTCATCCATATTATGCTACGCCCGTGGAGCAAACAATGAGCAAAAACCTAATTCCATCACAGGCCACTATCGACCGGTGGTGCACCCCATGGACCAGGGTGAGCCTATAACTATTGCCTCTTCATTTTCCCTCAGCTTTGCAGCCAAGATCAACTGAGCCACTCTATGAAAGGCAATGTTTCGCAGCATTCCTAATGATTCCCAAGCAAAGCAAAAGCATAGAATAGTATAGATTAGGGCTTTGGTTTCTTGCTCAAATTTTATAGTTTTTTTTTATAGTTTGGTTATTGTATTGGTGTGAATCTTAGGTGTGAGAGTTTGTTCTTAAGGCGATTTTGAAACCCTTGGTTGAAAGCTATCTCAGCCAATCCCCCTCTCGCTTAGATTTCGCCAAACATTGGTTAGTTTGTTAATATTTAATCATGTCTGAGTAGTTTTCTTTTGTCTAGGGATTTAGTAGTTTGTGGAAGTGTTGTTAGATCATGTTTTACTCTATATAATTGTGCTTATTTTTATGATTGGTTTAATTTCATTTTGTCAAGTGTTTGGATTGTTGTGAGTTGATTTTTGGCCGAAATTTGCTTGCACTCTTGAAACAATCGAGTGAACAATATAAAGGTGACATTTGATTATTGGACTGCTTGATAAGACCTAACATAACTTCGTCTGGAAAGAGAGATTTCCATGTTAGGAGGGCTAGTAAGTAATCGAAGACATTGAACTTGAATTAAGGCGAATTAGTTCAAAAAAACGACTTTTGCTTAGTTTAAGCAAATTTATTTGATTTCGAAAGAATAGACTGAGTTTCCAAAAAGATTACAATTCCTCGAATTTAACCAATTTTGATCCAATTTCCTTTCACAAGTATGAGAATCCAATTAATTATATTAGAAGAAAGCACATGTTCAAAGCCTAAACTACAATTTAACCTTGTTTGTTGAACTCTCAATACACATGTTGAATGAAGACTTCAGAATTAATCAACCAGAATTTCCTTGATAAGAAATTGCTGGTTGAAAGCCCTTGGTGCCAAATGGATTAGGCTTTTAACCAAGGGCTTCTTCTATGGTGAATGCTCCATTGGGTTTGAGCATGGGGGAGTTTGATAAGTACCCATAGAGCATATCATTTTAGGGTCATTTTGATGCGTTTTTAGGGGATTCATAAGTTTTATGCTTATATTTTATCCCAAAAATCCTATTTTACACTTAGGTATAGTGCTTTGATGAATTTTACAGGTCTTGAGACCTTTTTGATCAAGAATTCACCCTTAAAAAGCATCCTTATAACTCACCACAGATGCTCCCAGTCACCATGCCCATGTAAGAAAGAGAAGAACAGAAGAATGCCGAGGTAATGGACACCACAGTCTGCCCATGGTGGATGCCACGGTCTGTGGTGTCTCTATTTATTGTGAAGTTGTTTGTTTTCTCGCGGCTTTTCAACTTCCAAGTAGTTTTTAATGTCATTTATACGTGTGGCTGTTCGGCTTCCAGCATCTCTGCTATAAAAAGGAGCTCTCATCCTCATTTCAACAAACATCCCACACCCATTCATCTCATTCCACTCCTTTTCCTCTCTTCAAGTAGATTAGGATTCTAGATTAGAGAGAGTTGAGAGCAAGTAGAAGAAGAAGATTCGCGAGGAAGGGGGATCGGTTCTGCAATCGAAAGATTCAAGCACGTATTTTGGCTAAGTAAATTCTTCTCTTTTCTCTTCTTTTTTCTCTTTAGATTTATCATTTTAGAGAGTTAGATGTTTAGTTTAATCATGCGTGAGTATTTTAATTTTTATTTAGGGATTTAGCAGTTTATGAAAGTATAGTTGGATCGTGTTTTAATCTATGGAATTTTTTTTACTTCAATATTGGTTTGATTTCATTCTATCGAGTGATTATTATGTTGTGAGTAGATTTTTGGCTAAAGTTTGCACACTTGAACAATCGGGTGAAAAACTGAAAGGTGACATTTGATTGTTGGACTGCTTAATTAAACCTAACATAATGTAGTCTGGAAAGAGAGATTTGCATGTTAGGAGGACTAGAAAGTAGTCGAAGATGTTTAACTTGGATTAAGACAAAACAGCTCGAAAGAACGACTTTTGCTTAATTTAGGCAAATTTGGTTGAGTTCGAAAGAATAGGCCAAATTTTTGGATAGATTGCAATTCCTTAAGATTAACCGGTTAGAGAAAAAGCACATGTTCATCATTTTGATCCAATCAACTTTCATAACTGCATGATTTCCTTAGCGTTTTCTCCTTAATTGATTTAAAATTAGTGAATTAGAAGTTGTTAAATTAAGACCCCTTTGAATTAGTTATCGTTGTTTCCTCATCTTCGTATTTTTATCAATCAAAAGTTTGGATTCGCTTAGTATATCTTGAGGGAATATAGCCCAATAGATCAACCTAGTCTCTGTGGGATCGACCTTAATTTGCTAGAACGCCACCGTGCACTTACGGCGGTATCAAGTTTTTCATATTTTTACTTAATTTCTTCAATTTTTTAGGTTTTAGTTCTTACTTTTGGTTTTAGTTTTGTTTTTGTATAGAGTTTGCAACAATGGCACCAACCAAAAGACAAACGAGCACCAAGGAGGTTGGTTCATCAAGTCAAGCACGACCCCGACCTCAAAGAACATCCCGAACATCAACCAATGCGTGTGCTAGAGGTAACATTCCTCATCCCCTTGGTTTGACGAACCTTGATCATGTTGCTAGATGTAATTGCTTGAATGAACGTATGGTTGTAGCAGCTACATATTATGATGAGGATTTATTAGCCCGGTTGGGAATATTGGACGATATTCATTGGTTATTTGCTAGAGATGGTATGGGACACTTTTTAGAAATCAAAGAGCACACATACAAGAACCTGTCCTTAGAATTCCTTAGTACACTCCATGTCGAGGTCACTAGAGGACCTCAATGTCAAGCTGGATATATATCGTTCTATTTGCAGGGTCAATTGCATGAACTGAACTTAGGTACCTTCAACAGTATTTTCGGTTTTCCAGCTAGCATGGATATCCCGAGTCACTAAGTCCCCCGCGAATTCAACCCGAATGCATTTTGGGGAGTGTTAGGTACAATACCAATTTATGAAAATGCACACATATTGGGAACCCCTACATTAGAGTTTCTCAGCGTATCTTGGCCTTTTTTTTGTTTCGAATTTTGCCACCAAGGCTAACCGCGCCAAAAAAACTACGAGAATTCCTAAAATGACAAGATTTTCCAAACACTAACCGATATAGAGCAATCAAGTTAAATCGTGCGCTTGTGATAGTGGTCAAGTTTTTGGCACCATTGCCAGGGACTAAAACTGTTAACTATTGAGTTAGTCTTGTGAAAGTGACCAAATATTTTATTGTATTTTATTGTTATTTTTTTCTTTCCTTGCTTGTTTAAATTACACCAGTAGTGCTAGTGTTAGTGCTTGCAGAAATTTTTCCTGTTTATGCAAAGTACATTCTTGTACGAACCCGATCCTGAGATCCTAAGGAGGAAAAAGCAAAGGATTGAAGAGCAAAGATGCAAGGCAAGAAGGAATTCAAACATGGCAGGAAGTGACCAACGAAGGACTCTTCGTGATTTTGTTACCCCAGGAGTCCAGGGGATCGCCTTAAGCATCGCTCGCCCTTCTGTAGATGCCGACAACTTCGAGCTCAAACAGGTACTCATTTCTATGGTGCAACAATCGCAGCTCGACGGAACTCCCTTCGAAGACCCAAATCTGCACCTCTTGGTCTTTTTAGAAGTGTGTGATACGCTGAAATTAAATGGAGTCTCTAGCGATGTAATTTGACTGCGCTTATTCCCTTTCTCATTGAGGGATAAATCAAGGGCTTGGTTGCACTCTTTGCCATATGGATGCATAACCACCTGGGATGAGTTGACAACAGCTTTCCTCGCCAAATTCTTCCCTCCAAGCAAAATAGTGAGCCTAAGGAATCAGATCATCAACTTTCTGCGAAGAGACGACAAGGCGGTCTATAAAGCCTGGGAGCATTTTAAAGATCTGCTACGTTTGTGCCCCCATCATGGTCTTCAGCGTTGGATGATAATCCAAGCCTTTTATGATGGTGTGACCCAGTGTGTAAGGTCTACTATTGATGTTGTGGCAGGAGGAACTCTGATGAGCAAGACTGAGCATGGAGCCTATAATCTGATCAAGGAGATGTCACTAAACAACTTCCAATGGTCCACAGATCGAACCCTACCTAAGCGGGTTGGAGGTAAGCTTGAAGTTGATACAATTACTTTACTTTCTGCTAAAGTGAGTGCCATGACTCAAAGACTCGACCAAATGAATGTTAACGCTGTGAACTCTAGTGCCCCTTCCCCTTATGAAATTTGTGGTTCAATTGAGCAAATAACTCTGAATTGTCAAGTTAGGAGTCCTTTTTCCCAAGACCCTAATAAAGTTAATTATGTTCAAAATTTTCATCTAAGACCGACGAATGATCCTTGCTCCAATACACATAATTCGGGTTGGAAGAATCATCCAAATTTTTCTTATGTGTCGAATCCAAACCCATCAAATGTGCCCCCTAATGAATGTTAGAGTACCCCTAGGTTTTCAAAGACCACGATTCTTTTCTTAGATGCCCCAAAAGTCTAATTTAGAAGCAATGATTGAAAATATGCTTATGGCGCAACAAAAATAGGATGCATACATATTAAGCAATTAGCCTCCAAGGTTGATGTGCTTATGACTCATAATAGGATGTTAGAAGCCCAAATTGCCTAAAATACAGGTTTCTCATCTACACCCCTAGACAGACTTCCTAGCAAAATTGAACCCAATCCTCGTGAGCATTGTAATTGTGTTACCATGAAGTGAGAAGAAGAGGACTTAACTTACTCTAAGGAAGTACCAATGAGAGAGGGTAGAGAAATAACTATGGCTGGTAGTAAAGAGGGCAACAATGGTGGCAAGACTGCCACATTCAAAGAGAACAACACTATTGAGATCCATTTTTCCCTAAGGTCCCTTACCTAGGTAGCTTTTCTATTCCCTGCTTTGTAGGAAAGGTAGAAATTGAGAGAGGTTTATGCGATCTAGGTGCTAGTGTCAGTATAATGCCTTATTCTTTGTTTCATAAGCTGCACCTATTGGCCGCACCTTTCTCATCACAGTTGGCTGATGGTTCTGTAACGTAACCTATAGGCAAGTTAGATAATGTGCCAGTCAATATAGGAGACATTTGGGTATTAGAGGACTTCATTATCGTTGATATGCCTGAAACTGACGATGCCTAAATTATCCTAGGCCGGCCCATTTCGGCGACAGCTAGTTGCCACATTGATGTAACATAGGGTCGTATATGTTTTGAGGTAGAATGTCAATTCACTGTGTTTATTCATAGGAAGGCGGACATGGTTTCTCCTCATTCTTCTATATTATATGCATGACCCTTTTTCCCTGAGATTGATATGGAGAATGTCTGGAATTGTGAAGATCCCCTGATTCTGAATGGATTTCTTATGAGGACCCCAACTAAGGGTTTGTTAAGGTAGAGTTTGTTGCTCCTCTGCCACCTAACAAGCCCGAGGTTGAGGCTCCTATTTCTAATGAGTCTTCAACGAGTAATTACTGTAGGTTTGCACAAACTGTTCTCTCTATGCCCCCTACGGAAGGTTTGATGCAGATTTTGTTGTAGGAGTTGAACGAGTTGATAATAGCCCGTCTGATGGGCCACAAGAGCGATTTGTTTTGTACGTAGATAGTGCATTATGGCACCAAGTTATAGAGACAAAGGACCTGTAGCTAGTACTTCTAAGATGGTACCTTTAACTGAATAAGGATTTTGTGGTTCGCGATAAAGCAGATCCGGGCCAAGCCTAAAACAAAGGCCAAGGTCTTGACCTTTTTCCTTTTTGTAGCTTTGATTTTTATTAATTTTTGTAGTTATAAAAGCGAAAAAAGGGGCAAAAAAATATATGAATAAAATGTGGGCACCGTAGTCAGTACCCCCAGAAATACGGTCGTGGGGGTGCCAACCCAGAAAAATCAAAAAATTGAGGACCAGCAAACACCACGGATGGTTGGTGGTGAGCCCCACAGCCTGTGGTGGTCTGCTACAGGCCGCAGTCTAGGTGTTTGACCGCGGTGCCTCTTCTCTTTCGCCCTTTTATCTCCAATATCTCGACACACACTCTCTCTACCCCCATTTTCTCTGTCTAAACTCGATAACAAAATGTCTCTAATCTCCCCTCATTTCTTCTCTATTTTGAATCATTTTCACATCAAATCCTTTCCTTTCACTCACTCTTCCCTTTTTCTCCACAAACATCCATCTCTTTCTTCTTCTTTTTCATCAAACTAATCTCATCCACCATACCCATCCTTTTCTCTCTTATTTTTCATATTTTTACTTAATTTCTATAATTTTCTAGGTTTTAGTTCTTACTTTTGGTTTTAGTTTTGTTATTTTTAGAGTTTGTAACAATGACACCAGCCAAGAGACAAAGGAGCACCAAGGAGATTGGTTGATCAAGTCAAGTACCAACCCGACCTCAAAGAACATCTTGAACATCAACCAATGCACGTGCTAGAGGTAATATTCCTCACCCCCTTGGTTTGATAAATCCTAATCATATTGCTAGATATAATTACTTGAATGAACGTATGGTTGTAGCAATTAGATATTATGATGAGGATTTGTTAGCCCAGTTGGGAATATTGGATGATATTTGTTGGTTGTTTGTTAGAGGTGGTATGGGACACTTTTTAGAAAACAAAGAGCACACGTATAAGAACCTGACCTTAGAATTCCTTAATACACTCCATGTCAAGGTCATTAGAGGGCCTCAAGGTCAAGCTGGGCATATATTGTTCTATTTGTAGGGTCAATTGTATGAACTAAACTTAGATACCTTCAACAGTATTTTCGGTTTTCTACCTAGCATGGATATCCCGAGTCGCCAAGTCCCCCACAAATTCAACCTAAATGCATTTTGTGGTGAACTTTTGGGGAGTGTTAGGTACAGTACCAGCTCGTCAAAATGCACACATATTAGGAACCCCTACATTAGAGTAGCTCCGCGTATCTTGGCTTGTTCTTTGTTTGCTCGAGGCGATAGTCTAAATGTCTCGAGATGCTCTGAGTTGTACTTTTTATCTTGTATGCTTGATAGAGACCAACTTAACCTAGGTTCATTTTTAGCTTGGCAATTGCAAAGTGCTGCTGTTAGCACTACAGATAGGATAGTCATTGGTCGGATAATACCTACTATTGCTAGATTCTCGGGAATTGAGCCCAACCCTAAGGATAGAGTTTTCGGGTCTGAGTGGCTTGCTCAAGTTGCTTTTGAGATTGTGAATTTTTATAAAGTTGAGGCTAGCCGTTTATGCTAGATTTACCCAGGGGATCGGCTTTTGCCACTTTGCAATGTTGATCGCACCACCCTTCTTCACAGGGCTAACCTTTATTGGGTAGTTGATGATGAGGAGCTTGTTCGACCCACACCCCATCAACTGGTTCCTCGATCTAGTCAAGATGGACCTAGTTCTTCCTCTCAACCACCCCCTGTAGACTATTCTGACCTCCATGACACCCTTAGGTCCATTCAAGAGGAGCAAGTTTCCCTCCGAGAGTTTGTTGCTTCTGACAGTGCCGCTCTTTGGGACTTTGTCCAAGAGTGCCACGATGAGCTTTGCGGGTTGCTTGCTTCCTAGACACAATATTTCCAAAACTATAGGGCATGTCTAGAGACCTCGTGAGATTGGCATATCTCCTATGGCAAACCACCCCATTCTCATGCACCTCCTCCTTTCTGATCTTGTTTTATGCTACGTGCTTCTCCCCTTCCCTTTTTCTATTATGTGCCCACATTGAGGGCAATGTGTGATTCAAGCATGGGGGAGTTAGTCATTACATTTGGCGTCTAATTCCTGTTTTCAGTCTGGTGTGTTTGTGCTTTGTATATGTTTTTAGTGGTAGTTTTTGTAGTTTTTGATTGTTTTAGTTTTGTTTAGTAGTGCATTTAGTTTTCTTTGCATTCTAGGTTGCATTTACATTTTTATTAGTTTCTTTTGCATTTTAGTTTGCATTATTTGTAGGAGCATGCATAAAAAATGAAAAAAATGAAAAACAATTAAAAAGTGAACCCAAAAAAAACAAAAGAAAAGAAAAAAAATCCTCCAATGATGATCTTTATAGATTTGCTAGCTTTCTTTGGTTTACTTTGATCCTTTGATTCGCCCAAATTGTACATAAAAGTTTGCGAATTCATTTTCGAAATGAATCCCATGTTTTGACCGCATGTTGGATGCGAGTTGATTTGCCCCATGAGTCATTACTAGATTTTGGCATGTGTTTACTAGTAAGCCAGCTATGTCCTTGGTAGAAGTCCCATGAGACTTTGAGCCTTTAGAGACTGTTTATCAGATTAGTCTCATATTTCTTTCATGTGTGACTCTTCCTTGATGTGAATTCTCTAGAACTTACTTTGATTCTCGTTCAAGATCACATTTCGCATATGCATTTAGGCAACATAATTGAGGCATTTTTCTTTCTTTGATTCGTTGAATCCCACAACCAAATAGCCTCCCCAGTTGTGCATTATATCCCTTGTTAGCCCCTTTCAGCATGTATTTGTTTTTCTTAATTTGAACCTCCTATTATAACTCATGGCCGAATGTTTGTCTTACCTTTAAGCCAAGGCTAGAGGAGTGTTTCATTCTTATGCATCATAAGGCATTAGTAAGATGGACTAATATCTTGTGGTGTAATTTGGTTGTTTGGTGCATGATTGTGAGATATTGGTTGATCCCTTGTTTTATTTAGAGAAGAGTTGGAATTTTTAGTTCGTTATGGATTTCTCCCTCGGCTATCCTTTTCAGGGAAAAAAAAATGATAAGTGCTGACAAGGAAAAAAAACACAAGAAAAAGAAAATTCGAAAGCGAAAAAAAAGAAATGAAAAAAGAGAACGAAAAAAAGAAGAAAGCAGTTAGCGTTGATGGGAATGTAAGTTATTCGTGATTTTCGACTCTTTCTCGCATCATTTGGGAATCCATTCTGAATTGATATGGTTTAAGAAGGATGTACTATGATGCATTGAAATTGTTTAGCTCTTAGTCTATGGCTTCTAGCTCCTCATTTCCAAAAACATTTGTTGCCTTCTGACCTTTACCCTTAGCCCCGTTACAACCCTATTAAAGTCCTTATGATTGTCTAATGTGTTTGCATTTTTAGTGATGGACAATTTGAGAATCTTGTCAAGCTTATGGTAGATTTACATCTAAGGTTGAGATTTGAGAGAACCTTCATAAATATATACATTTCAAACACATGAGTACTGAGTGCCACATAACTATAGTGAGGTTCTACCGACCTTACTAGTTTTGTTTGTTTCATATGTTGAATGATTGTATTTGACAATTTGGGGGAGATTGCTTTCAAGTTTGACATTATGGTTTATAAAAAGTCTTTGAAAATTTCATTCCCTATTCTGTTTATTAATGATTTTTGTATCTTTTTGGGCTACCTTTAGATCAGCTTTGCCATTTGAATGTTACCTATATCTATCCTGAGGAGTTGTGTATACTTTTAATCTTTGCATTGCTTGAGGACAAGCGACAGTTTAAGCATGGGGGAGTTTGATAAGTGCTCAATATGTGTATCATTTTAGGGCTATTTTGTGTCGTTTTTAGGATAATTATGTGCTTTAAGTTGTTATTTACTCTCCTATTCTCGATTTATACTTGGGTATAGTTGTTTGATGTGTTTTGCAGGATTTTTAGCCTTTTTATCGAGCATTTGCCTTTCAATGGCTGTATTTTAACCTCCCCCACGATTATCCATGTTATGCCATGCCTATGGAACAAAGAATGAGCAAAAACTTAGTTCCAGCACCAGCCACGGTCGGCCTGTGGTGCACCCACGGACCGCGGCGAGCCTGTAACTACTGCCTCTTCATTTTTCATTGGCTGTGCGGCTGAGATCGACCTTGCCTCTCTATAAGAGGTGACGTTTTCGAGCATTCTCAATGATTACCAAGCAAAGCAAAAGCATAGAATAGCATAGCTTAGGGCTTTAGTTTCTTTCTTAAATTTTGTAGTTTTTCTTAGCTTGGTTATTATATTGGTTTGAGTCTTGAGTGTGAGAGTTCGTTCTTGAGGCGGTTTTGAAGCCCTTCGCTGAAAGCCAGCTCAGCCAGTTGCCTTCTCGCTCAGATTTCGCCAATCGTTGGTTAGTTTGTTAATCTTTTATCGTGTCTGAGTAGTGTTCTTTAGTCCAGGGACTTAGTAGTTTGTGGAAGTGTTGTTGGATCATGTTTCAATCTATACAATTGTGCTTATTTTTATGATTGTTTTAATTTCGTTTTATCAAGTGTTTGGATTGTTGTGAGTTGATTTTTGGGCAAAATTTGCTTGCACTCTTGGAATAATTGAGTGAAAAATTGAAAGGTGGCATATGATTATTGGACTGCTTGACAAGACTTAACTTACTTCGTCTCGAAAGAGAGATTTGCATGTTAGGAGGGCCAGTAAATAATCGAAAACATTAAACTTGAATTAAGGCAAATTAGTTTGAAAAAAAGACTTTTATTGAGTTTAGGCAAATTTAGTTAATTTCGAAAGAATAGACTGAGTTTTTAAAAAGATTACAACTCTTCAAATTTGACCAATTAGAAAAAAGCATATGTTCATTATTTTTGATCCAATTTCCTTTCATAACTGCAAGAATTCCTAGACGTTTTTTCTCTTATTGATTTAGAAAAGCTTATTTGCTATTTGTTCCATTGAATCCACTTGAACCAAAATTTTACTTAGCCCATTCTAGTAGGCAAGACTCAGTAGGTTAGCTTACTCCCTGAGAAACGATATCTTTTATCTATACGATAACTATCCGCGCACTTACGGTAGTGGTCAAGTTTTTGGCACCGTATACGGGATAAAAAATTGAAAAATGAAAAAAAAAAACACAAAAGAATAAGAAAAAAATCCTCTGATGATGATCTTTATAGATTTGGTAGCTTTCTTTAGATTAGTTTGATCCTTTAATTCGCCCAAATTGTGCATAAAAGTTTGCCAATTCGTTTTCGAAATGAAGTTTATGTTTTGACCACATGTTGGATGCAAGTTGATTTACCCCATGAGTCTTTACAAGATTTTGGCATATATTTACTAGTGAGCCGGCTTTGTCTTTGGTAGAAGTCCCGTGAGATTTTGAGCCTTTACAGACTGCTTATCAAATTAGTCTCATATTTCTTTCATATGTGAGCCTTCCTTGATGTTAATTCTTTGGAACTTGCTTTGATTCTCATTCAAGATCACATTTTGCATATGCCATGAGGCAATATGATTGAGGCATTCATGGCCAAATAGACACCCTGGTTGTTTATTATATCCCTTGTGATCCGCTTTGAGCCTGCATATGTTTCTCTTGATTTGAACCTCTTATTATAACCCATGGCCGAATACTTGTCTTACCTTTAAGCCAAGGCTAGAGGAGTGTTCTATTCTTATGCATCATAAGATGTTAGTAAGATGGAATGATATCTTGTGGTGTAATTTGGTTGTTTGGTGTAGGGTTGTGAGATATTAATTAATCCCTTGTTTATTGTACAAAATTTAGAGAAGAGTTGGAATTTAAAGTTCATTATGGATTTCCTCCCTGGCTATGGTTTTTGAAACAAAAAAAAATGATAAGTGTTTACAGAAAAAAAAAACATAAAAAAAAACTAAAACGAAAAAATGAAAAAAAAAAAGAACGGAAAAAAGAAGAAAGCTTTTAGCCTTAGTGGGAACGTAGGTTATTCGTGATTTTCGACTCTTTCTCTCTTCATTTGGGGATCTATTCTAAATTGATATGGTTTAAGAAGGATGTAGTATGATACATTGGAATTGTTTAGCTCTTGGTCTATGGCTTCTAGCTCCTCATTTCCAAAAATATTTGTTCCCCTCTTACCTTTACCTTTAGCCCCGTTACGACCTTATTAAAGTCCTCATGATTGTCTAATGTGTTTTGCATTTTTATTGATGGCGAATTTGAGAATCTTATCAAGCTTATGGGAGATTTATGTCTAAGGTTGAGATTTGAGATAACCTTTATGAATATATACATTTCAAACACATGAGTGCTGAGTGCCATATAACTATAGTGAGGTTCTACCGGCCTTACTAGTTTCGCTTGTTTCATATGTTGAATAACTGTATTTGACAATTTAGGGGAGATTGCTCCCTAGTTTGGTATTATCGTCCGTAAAAAGTCTTTGAAAATTTCATTCCCTATTCTAGTTATTAATGATTTTTTGGTATCTTTTTAGGCTACCTTTGGATCAGCTTTGCCATTTGAATGTTACCTATATCTATCCTGAGGAGATTGTGTATACTTTTAATCTTTGCATTGCTTGAGGACAAGCAACAGTTTTAACATGGTGGAGTTTGATAAGTGCTCAATATTATATCGTTTTAGGGCTACTTTACGTCATTTTTAGGAAAATTATGCGCTTTAAGTTGTTATTTACTCCCCCATTCTTGATTTCTGCTTGGGTATATGATGTGTTTTATAGGATTTTTAGCCTTTTTATCGTGCATTTGCCGTTTAATGGCTGTATTTTGACCTCCCCCACGGTCATCCATGTTATGCCACGCCCGTAGAGCAAAAAATGAGCAAAAACCCAGCTCCAGCACAGGCCACGGTTGGTCTATGGTGCACCCTACCTCTTCGTTTTCCCTTAACTATGCGGCTGAGATTGACCGGGCCTCTCTGTAAAAGGCGGCATTTTGTAGCATTCTCGATGATTCCCAAGCTAAGCAAAAGCATAGAATAGCATACATTAGGGCTTTAGTTTATTTCTCAAATTTTGTAGTTTTTTCTAGCTTGGTTATTGTATTGTTATGAGTCTTACGTGTGAGAGTTTGTTCTTGAGGCAGTTTTGAAGCCCTTTGTTGAAAGCCATCTAAGTCAATTCCCTTCTCGCTCAGATTTCGCCAATCGTTGGTTAGTTTGTTAAATTTTTGTCATGTCTGAGTAGTTTTCTTCAGTCTAGGGATTTAGTAGTTTGTGGAAGTGTTGTCGGATTTGTTTTTAATATATACAATTGTGCTTATTTTCATGATTAGTTTAATTTCGTTTTGTCAAGTGTTTTGATTGTTGTGAGTTGATTTTTGGCTGAAAATTGCTTGTACCCTTGAAACAATCGAGTGAAAAATTGAAAGGTGACATTTAGTTATTGGACTGCTTGATAAGACATAACATAACTTCGTGTCAAAAGAGAGATTTGCATGTTAGGAGGGTTAGTAAGTAATCAAAGACATTGAACTTGAATTAAGGCAAATTTGTTTTAAAAAAACAACTTTTGCTTAGTTTAGGAAAATTTAGTTGATTTCAAAAGAATAAACTGAGTTTCTAAAAAGAATACAATTCCTCAAATTTAACAAATTAGAAGAAAGTACGTGTTCATTATTTTTGACCAAATTTCCCTACACAACTACGAGAATTCCTAGACGTTTTTTCCTTATTTATTTAGAAAAGGTTATTTGCTATTGTTAAATCGAATCCACTTGAACCAGAATTTTATTTAGCACATTCTGATAGGTAAGACTCAGTAAGTTACAGTAGTCCCTAAGGAGCGATATCTTTTATCTAAACTACAACTACCTGTGCGCTTGCAGTAGTGGCAAACTTTTTGGTGTCATTGCCGGGGACTAAAACTGTTAGCTGTTGACTTAGTCTTACGAAAGTGACTAAGTACTTTATTGCTTTTTACTGTTATTTTTTTTTTTTGCTTTCCTTGCTTGTTTAAATTACGCTGGTAGTGTTGGTGTTATTGCTTGCATGAAGTTTTCCTATTTATGCGAAGTCCGATCTTGTACGAACTCGATCCTGAGATTGAAAGGACTTTTTACCGAAGGGGGATAAGGCAAAGGATTGAGAGCAAAGATGCGAGGCAAGAAAGAATTCAAACATGGCAGGAGATGACCAATGAAGGACTCTTTGTGATTACCCAGGAGTCCAGGGGATTGCCTCAAGTGCTCGCCCTGTTGTAGATGCCAATAACTTTGAGCTCAAACCGACACTCATTTCTATAGTGCAACAATATCAGTTCGGCAGAAGTCCCTTGGAAGACCCACATCTGCACCACTCGGTCTTCTTAGAGGTGTGTGATACGCCGAAATTAAATGAAGTCTCTAGTGATGCGTTTCGACTGTGCTTGTTCCCTTTCTCATTGAGGGATAAAGCAGGGGTTTGGTTGCACTCTTTTCCATCTAGATGCATAGCCACATGGGATGAGTTGACAAGAGCTTTTCTTGCCAAATTCTTCCCTCCTAAAAAACCAGTGAGCCCAAGGAATCAAATCACCAACTTTTTGCAAAGAGATGACAAGATGCTCTATGAAGCCTGGGAGCATTTTAAAGATCTGCTACATTTATGCCCCCATCATGCTCTTTAGCGTTGGATGATAATCCAAGCCTTTTATAATAGTGTGACCCAATCTGTAAGGTCCACTATTGATGCAACGGTAGGACGAACTCTGATGAGCAAGACTGGGAATGAATCCTATAATCTAATCGAGGAGATGGCATTGAACAACCTCTAATGGCCCACAGATTGAACCCAACCCAAGCAGGTTGGAGGTAAGCTTGATGTTGATGCAATTGCTTTACTTTCTACTAAAGTAGATGCCATGACTCAAAGACTAGACCAAATGAATGTTAATGTTATGGACTCTAGTGCCCCTTCTCCTTGTGAAATTTGTGGTTCAATTGAGCATATAACTCTGAATTGTCAAGTTGGGAGTCCTTTTTTCCAAGACCCTAATGAAGTTAATTATGTTCAAAATTTTCATCCAAGATCGACGAATGATCCTTGCTCTAATACATATAATTCGGGTTGGAACAATCATCTAAAATTTTCTTATACGTCTAATCCAAACCCATCAAATGTGCCCCCTGATGAATTTTAGAGTACCCTTAGGTTTTCAAAAACCCCCATTCCTTTCTCAGATGCCCCAAAAGTCTAATTTGGAAGTAATGATGGCAAATATGCTTATGGTGCAACAAAAACACGATGAGTATATTAAGCAATTAGCCTCCAAGGTTGATGTGCTTACGACTCATAATAGGATGTTAGAAGCCCACACTGCCTAAAATGCCAGTTTCACATCTACAACCCTAGATAGACTTCCTAGCAAATCCGAACCCAATCCTCGTGACTATTGTAACTGTGTTACCATGAAGGAAGAAGAAGATGACTTAACTAACTCTGAGGAAGTGCCAATGGGAGAGGGTAGAGAAATAACTGTAGCTAGTAGTAAACAGCGCAACAATGGTGGCAAGACTGCCACATTCAAAGAGAACAACACTATTAAGATCCATTGTTTCCCCTAAGTTCCCTGACCCAGGTAGCTTTTCTATTCCCTGCATTGTAGGAAAGGTAGAAATTGAGAGAGGTCTATGTGATCTAGGTGCTAGTGTCAGTATAATGCCTTATTCTTTGTTTCATAAGCTACACCTAGGACCATTATTGACTGCACCTTTCTCATTATAGTTGGGTGATGGTTCTGTGATGTAACATATAGGCAAGTTAGATAATGTGCCAATCAATATAGGAGACATTTGGGTATTAGAGGGCTTCATTATCATTGACATGCCTAAAACCGACGATGCCCAAATTATCCTAGGTCGGCCCATTTTGGTGACAGCTAGTTACCACATTGATATAAGTGAGGGCAATATATCTTTTGAGGTAGAAAGGCGATTTGCTATGTTTAGTCATAGGAAGAAGGACATGGTTTCTCCTCAATCTTCTATGTAGGATGCATTACCCCTTTCCCCTGAGATGAATATGGAGGATGTCTGGAATTATGAAGATCCTCCTGATTCTGAATGGATTTCTTATGAGGCCCCCGACCAAGGGTATGTTAAGGTGGAGTTTGCTGCTCCTATGCTACCTAACATGCCCGAGGTTGAGGCTCCTATTTCTAATGAGTCTTCAATGAGTGATTACTGCAGGTTTGCATAAACTATTCTCTCTATGCCCCCTGTGAAAGGTTTTAATGCAGATTTTGATATAGGGGTTGAACGAGTTGATAGTAGCCCCTCTTATGGGCTACAAGAGCAATTTGTTTTGTATGTAGATAGTACATTATGGCACCAAGTTATAGAGATGAAGGACCTGTAGCTAGTACTTCTAAGATGGTACCTTCAACTGAATAAGTTTGATTTTGTGGTTCGCGATAAAGCAGATCCGGATCAAGCCTAGAACAAGGGTCAAGCTCTTAACCTTAAAAGAGCGCTTCTTGGGAGGCAACCCAAGCTTTCTTTCCTTTTCTCTTTTTATAGTTTTGATTTTTATTAATTTTTGTAGTTATAAAAGCGAAAAAAGGGATAGAAAAAAATATATATATGAATAAAAGGTTGGCACCACGGTCAGTATCCCTAGAAATGCGGCCGTGGGGGTGCCAACCCAGAAAAATCAAAAAAATCGAGGACCAGCAGACACCACGGACAGTCCGTGGTGGTCTGCTATGGGCCGCGGTCTTGGTTTTTGACCGCGGTGCCTCTTCACTTTCCCCCTTTCATCTCCAACATCTCGACACTCATCTCGTCCACCATGACCATCCTTTTCTCTATCTTATTTTTCATATTTTTACTTAATTTCTTCAGTTTTCTAGGTTTTAGTTCTTTCTTTTGGTTTTAGTTTTGTTTTTGCTTAGAGTTTGCAACAATAGCACCAACCAAGTGACAAAGGAGCACCAAGGAGGTTGGTTCATCAAGTCAAGCACCACCCGACCTCAAAGAACATCCGGAACATCGACCAATGCATGTGCTAAAGGTATATTCCTCACTCCTTTGGTTTGACAAATCCTGATCATGTTACTAGATATAATTGCTTAAATAAATGTACGATTATAGCAACTAGATATTATGATGAGGACTTGTCCGCCCAGTTGGGAATATTGGATGATATTTGTTGGCTGTTTGCTAGAGGAGGTATGGGACATTTTTTAGAAATAAAAGAGCATACGTACAGGAACCTGACCTTAGAATTCCTTAGTACACTCAATGTCGAGGTCACTAGAGAGCCTCAATGTAAGCTCGATATAGATTGTTCTATTTATAGGGTCAATTTTATGAACTAAACTTAGGTACCTTCAATAGTATTTTTGGTTTTCCACCTAGCATGGATATCCTCAGTCACCACGTCCCCCGCGAATTCAACCCGAGTGCATTTTGGGTTGAACTTTTACGGAGTGTTAGGTACAGTACCAGTTCGTTAAAATGCACACATATTAAGAACCCCTGCATTAGAGTAGCTCAGCGTATCTTGGCTTGTTCTTTGTTTGCTTGGGACGATAGTGTGAATGTCCCGAGACTTTCTGAGTTGTACTTTTTGTCTTGTATGGTTAATGGAGACCAACTTAACACAGGTTCTTTTTTAGCTAGGCAATTACATAATGTTGCTGTTAGCACTAAAGATAGGATAATCATTGGTGGGATAATAACTAACACTGCTGGATTCTTGGGAGTTGAGCCCAACTTTGAGGATAGAATTTTCGGGCCTGAGCGGCTTAATCAAGCTGCTTTTGAGATTATGAACTTTTGTAAAGTTGAGGCTAGCCGTGTATGTTGAATTTACCCAGGGGACTAGCTTTTTCCGCTTCCCAATGTTGATTGCTCCACCCTTTTTCACCGAGGTAATCTTTATTGGGTATGTGGTGAAGAAGAGGTTGTTTGACCTGTGACCCACCAACTAGCCCCTTGATCTATCAAGCCAAGCCTAGTTCTTCCTCTCAACCACCCCCACCTGACTATGCTGACCTCCACGACACTCTTAGGTCTATTTAAGAGGAGCAAGTTTCCTTTTAAGAGTTTGTTGCTTCTGAGAGCGCTGCTCTTCGGGACTTTGTCTAAGAATGCCACGATGAGCTTCTTGGGTTGCTTGCTTCCCAGATGTAATATTTCCAAGACTATAGGGCATGTCTAGAGACCTGACGAGATTGGCATATCTCCTATGACCAAACACCCCATCCTCCTCTACCTCAACCTCTTTAATCTTGTTTTATAATATGTGCTTCTCCCCTTCCCTTTTTCTATTATATGCCCACATTGGGGGCAATGTGTGATTCAAGCATGGAGGAGTTAGTCATTACATTAGGCGTCTGATGCCTGCTTTCGGTTTGGTGTGTTTGCGCTTTGTATATGTTTTTAGTGGTAGTTTTTGTAGTTTTTGATTGTTTTAGTTTTGTTTAGTAGTGCATTTGGTTTTCTTTACATTCTAGGTTACGTTTCTATTTTTATTAGTTTCTTTTGCATTTTAGTTTGTAGAGTATGCATAAAAGATAAAAATTGAAAAAAAAATTGAAAAGTGAAAAAAAACACAAAAGAACAAGAAAAAAATCCTTCGATGATGATCTCTATAGATTTGGTAGCTTTCTTTGGTTTAGTTCGATCCTCTGATTCGCCCAAATTGTGCATAAAAGTTTGTGAATGCATTTTCAAAATGAATTCCATGTTTTGATCATATGTTGGATCCGAGTTGATATACCCTATTAGTCTTTATAAGATTTTGGCATATGTTTACTAGTGAGCTAGCTTTGTCTTTGGTAGAACTCCCGTGAGATTTTGAGCCTTATAGACTGTTTATCAAATTACTCTTATATTTCTTTCATGTGTGACTCTTCCTTGACGTTAATTCTCTAGAAGTTGCTTTGATTCTCATTAAAGATCATGTTTTTCATATGCATTCAGGCAATATGATTGAGGCATTTTTCTTTCTTTGATTCGTTGAATCCCACGGCCAAATCACCACCCTGGTTGTGTATTGTATCCCTTATTAGCCCTTTGAGCTTGTATTTGTTTTTCTTGATTTGAACCTCCTATTATAACCTATGGTCGAATAGTTGTCTTACCTTTAAGCCAAGGCTAGAGGAGTGTTCTATTCTTATGCATCATAAGGCATTAGTAAGATGAAATGATATTTTGTGGTGTAATTTGGTTGTTTGGTACAGGGTTATGAGATATTGATTAATCCCTTGTTTTATTATACAAAATTTATAGAAGAGTTGGAATTTAAAGTTCGTTATGGATTTCTCCCTTAGCTATCCTTTTTGAAAAAAATGATAAGTGCTTAAGGAAAAAAAAACACAAGAAAAAAAAATTCGAAAGCGAAAAAATGAAAAAAAAAAGAATAGAAAAATGAAGAAAGCTGTTAGCATTGGAGGGAATGTAAGTTATTTGTAATTTTCTACTCTTTCTCTCTTCATTTGGGGATCTATTCTGAGCTGAGATGGTTTAAGAAGGACGTAGTATGATACATTGGAATTGTTTAGCTCTTGGTCTATAGCTTCTAGCTCCCCATTTCCAAAAACATTTGTTCCCCTCTTACCTTTACCCTTAGCCCCGTCACAACCTTATTAAAGTCCTCATGATTGTCTAATGTGTTAACATTTTTGCTGATGGTGAATTTGAGAATCTTGTCAAGCTTATGGTAGATTTGCGTCTAAGGTTGAGATTTGAGAGAACCTTCATAAATATATACATTTCAAATACATGAGTGCTGAGTGCCACATAACTATAGTGAGGTTCTACTGGCGTTATTAGTTTCGCTTGTTTCATATGTTGAATGACTGTATTTGACAATTTGGGGGAGATTGCTTTCAAATTTGACATTGTGGTCTATAAAATTTCTTTGAAAATTTCATTCCCCATTCTGTTTATTAATAATTTTTGATATCTTTTTAGGCTACCTTTGGATCAGCTTTGCCATTTGAATATTACATATATCTATCCTGAGGAGGCTGTGTATACTTCTAATCTTTGCATTACTTAAGGACAAGCAACAGTTTAAGCATAGGGGAGTTTGATAAGTGCTCAACACCTATATCATTTTAGGGCTATTTTGTGCCGTTTTTAGAAGAATTATGTGCTTTAAGTTGTTATTTACTCTCCTATTCTCGATTTATTCTTAGGTATAGTTGTTTGATATGTTTTGCAGGATTTTAAGCCTTTTTATCCAGCATTTGGCCTTTAATGGCTGTATTTGGACCTCCTCCACTGTCATGCATGTTAAAGAATGAGCCAAAATCCGGTTCCAGCACAGGCCACGATCGGCCCATTGTGCACCCCACAGACCGTGGTGAGCCTATAACTACTGCTGCTTTCTTTTCCCTCAGCTGCACGGCTGAGATAGACCGAGCATCTCCATAAAAGGCGATGTTTTGCAACATTCTTAATGATTCTCAAGCAAAGCAAAAGCATAGAATAGCATACATTAGGGCTTTAGTTTCTTTCTCAAATTTTGTAGTTTTTTTTTTTTGTTTGGTTATTTAATTGGTGTGAGTGTTGAGTGTGAGAGTTTGTTCTTGAGGCGGTTTTGAAGCCCTTGGTTGAAAGCTATCTCAGTCAGTTCCCTTCTCCCTCAGATTTCATCAATCGTTGGTTAGTTTGTTAAATGTTTATCATATCTGAGTAGTTTTCTTTACTCTAGGGATTTAGTAGTTTGTAGAAGTGTTGTTGAATCATGTTTTGATCTATACAATTGTGCTTATTTTCATGATTGGTTTAATTTCATTTTGTCAAGTGTTGGATTGTTGTGAGATGATTTTTAGTAAAAGTTTGCTTGCACTCTTGAAACAATCGAGTGAAAAACTAAAAGGTGACATTTGATTGTTGGACTGCTTGATAAGACTTAACATAACTTTGTCTGGAACGAGAGATTTGCTTGTTAGGAGGGCTAATAAGTAATTGAAGACATTGAACTTGAATTAAGGCAAATTAGTTTAAAAAAAGACTTTTGCTTAGTTTAGACAAATTTAGTTGATTTCGAAAGAATAGACTGAGTTTCTGAAAAGATTACAATTCCTCGAATTTAACCAATTAGAAGAAAGCACATGTTCATTATTTTTGATCCAATTTCATTTCACAACTATGAGAATTCCTAGGCGTTTTTTCCCTTATTGATTTAGAAAAGTTTATTTACTATTGTTAAATCGAATCCACTTGAACCAGAATTTTACTTAGCATATTCTGATAGGCAAGACTCAGTGAGTTACATTGGTCCCTGAGGAATGATATCTTTTATCTATACTGCGACTACTTGTGCACTTGCGGTAGTGGTCAAGTTTTTTGATGTGGGTCAACTTTTCATGTGGGTGATGTTCATGTGGAATTTAATTTACTAAAAGCTGCTAAGTTCCTTCTATTTCTGATAAGTGTAATAAGATTGATGTAATTGATGTTTTAATACGAAAAACCGTATCTAACATTAATTCTAATGATCCACTTGGTCACTTGATGTGAAATAATAGCACTACTAAGGATGAAAATCCGATGTAGCCGAGTGTGCTCAACTTCTTGAAGCCTCTCCACCTATTCCATTTTGTGCTACAAAGGTAAAATCATTACAGGATGAAAGTAAGCCCTCAACTGATGAGGCAAAAGCTCTCGAGGTAGAATTGAAACCTTTCCCTTCATCACTGAGGTATGAATTTCTTGGACTAAAATCCACATATCCAGTGATTGTGAATGCAAATTTGAATGCAACCCAAATGGATTCTTTGCTTAGAGTACTTAGGAAGCATCATAAAGCCATAGGATACACCCTTGATAACTTAAAAGGAATCCATTCTTCTTTGCGTATGCATTGAAACTTAACAGAAGACGTCTATAAGCCTTCAACTGAACACCAAAGAAGATTAAACCCTAGCATGTAAAAGGTGGTTAAAAAGGAAAATTTTAAAGTTGCTTAAAGCCAACATTATCTATCCTATCTCAGATAGTGCATGGGTAAGCCCAGTCTATGTTGTTCCTAAGAAAGGAGGGATACTATTGTAAAAAATGAGAATAATGAGCTAATATCTACTAGAACTGTTACAGGATGGCATATGTGCATTAATTATCGAAAATTGAGTAAAGCCACCTGTAAAGACCATTTTTCCCCTCCTTTCACTGACCAAATGCTTGAATGATTGGTAAAGAACTCATATTTTTGCTACTTAGATGGATATTCGGGGTTCTTTCAAATCCCTATCCACACAAATGACCAAGAAAAGACTCTTTCACATGTCCATATGGCACGTATGCTTACAGACGAATGCCATTTAGGTTATATAGTGCTCCTACCACATTTCAATGTTGCATGATGGCTATCTTTTCAGATTTTATAGAGGACATAATGGAAGTCTTTAAGGATGTTTTTTCTGTGCTTGGTACAATGTATGACCATTGCTTGGATAACTTATCTAAGGTTTTGCAAAGATGTGAAGATGTGAATTCGGTCTTGAATTGAGAGAAATGTCATTTTATAGTGCAAAAGGGAGTTGTCCTTGGTCATGTTGTTTCTAGCAAAGGCATTGAATTTAACAAGGCAAAGGTGGAGGTGATTGAAAAATTACCGCCACCAACCGTTGTAAAAGGTGTGAGGTGTTTTCTAGGACACATCGGTTTTTACTAGTGGTTCATTAAAGATTTTTCGAAAATTGTAAAACCTCTCACCTAATTGCTTATCAAGAATGTACCTTTTCAGTTTAACGAAGAATGCTTGAGTGCTTTTCACATATTAAAAGAGGTATTGGCAACCACCCCAGTAATGCAAGCACCAGATTGGGAGCTACCTTTGAAGTAATGTGCGATGCAAGTGACTAAGCTGTAGGGGCTATTTTAGGCCAACGGAATGACAATAAGCCGCATGCTATATACTATACAAGTCGTACTCTCTATGAGACTCAAGTGAATTACGTCATGGCTGAGAGGGAGTTCTTAGCAGTTGTCTTTGCCTTTTTGGAAAAATTTAGGTCCTACTTGATTAATTCTAAAGTCATAGTTTTCATGGATCATGCCACTTTGAAGCATTTAATGAAGAAATTCGACGCCAAACCTTGACTCATCCGATGGGTCCTTGTTAGGCGATAATGTATCGTATTTTATGTGCCCCTTTTACCTAATTTTAGCTCGTATAATAATATAATCATTAGAGTTTTTACTTGTTTTATTTGGTTTCATAGGTGATAAACTTCAAATCGAGCAAACGTCGCGAAAAGGAGCGAAGACGAACAAAAAAGAGCAAAAATAAGTAAGAAGGGGTCGTGCCACGTGGCACGATCGTACCACCATACCTGGCACAGTCATGCCCCCCTCCATTCGCTCAATCGCGCGATTTCCTATTTAAGGCCTCTTTAGGCGTTTTGTTCGAGGAGTCACTCAGGCTTCTCTCTGGTGATTTTTAGGTTAGGTTTTAGGTTAGTTTATCAAATAAAAACCTCAATAGGAGGATTATATTAGGATGGAAGATTGTAATCTTGAATTCAAGCTTTGGCTTTTAAGTTCTTTCTATTAATCAAGACTAAGTTTTCTTCCCCTTTTCTCTCTCTTTTTCATATATTGTTCATGTTTATGCTTCACTAGTTTAATTCTTGTATTTGAATTATTCAATTTAAATGTTTAGTTTTCGTTGTTAATTCATGTTTAGTTAGTTTGATTAGATTAGATTTTCATTCTCATCCCTCTCTTGTTCATGTTTGCCTTTTGCTTTGCTAGTTTAGGTTTACTTTGAGTTTTTGTGTTTTGTAATGATTGATGATTGATTTTATACCGGATTGGATTGTGGCTAGCTTTTGATAGCAAATTAATCTTGTTTAGGCCACAACCCTACCTTGTTTATGCCTAGAATTTAGATTTTTCTTTCACACCCGCCAAGTGTTCGATGAAATGCTTGAAAGAGCCTTCATCCATGCTTTGGGGCAATTGACTTATGCTAAAAGGTGAGGTTGATTGTTTAGTGTGGGCAGAGAAAATAGTTGGGATTAGGACATGAAAATAGTCTCATCGTTAGCTAGATCAAGGGTTGTCAACCTAGTAGTTTAGTTGAACGAATCCCATAAAAATAGGTGATTAGAGCAACTAGATTAGCCTATCGACCCTCAAAGGGCTTAGGTGGCCTCAACGATGCAACCACTGAACTCCGAATGCTAGCATAGCGAGGGGAGGTTTGGGCTTGGCTTGACTGCTTGGTTTATCTTAGGTCTAATCATAGTCCTTTTGTTTTTGCTTTAGTAGTTTAGTTCTATTTTCTATCCTCTTCGATTTTGCCTAGCTCGAGACGCTTTAGTTAGCTCTAATAGTTGGAAACCCAACTCTCTGCGGATGACACCCTGAGTACTCAATGATACACCTTGCACTTAAGATTTATAACTATTAAAACTTTTTCCCTGATAAGTTTTTGGCGCTGTTGCTGGGGAGTTATTGTTTTTCAATATCAAGGTATATTTGAGCATTTGAGGCTAGGCCTTTTTTTAAAAAAATCCAAAAAAAATTTAAAAATCAAAAATTTGAAAAAAATCAAAATGGCTATTTTCCATTTATCTCATTTTGAGCATGAACCTTTTTAGCAATATTTGCCTCAATTGAACGATTATCGTGCTCAATATGTGCTTTTTGAGCATGAAAAATGGGTAATATGTGATGTTGTGCTTGAGGGGATAACACATGAAACCCAAGCCATCCTTGAGTCCATGTGTTATGATGGTATGTGCTTTTTAGGCATTGATGACATGTGGGATTTATTTGAGTTCTTGGCTTGGTATCAATGGCACCATGAGATTGCTAGTGAGTCTTTTGAGTGGCCTTCCCCTATTTCCTATGATTTGCACGCCTATTCTCCCCTTGTGTGCTCTTGTTGTTCATCTTTTAACCACGACGTGAATTCTTGTCCTTATTATGATGTTTTCGATGAATATTATGCTAGACTTGATGCCATGATAGGGACAATGAATGAGCAACAAGAGTGTTTTATTAGTAGGAGGAGGAAGTGTGGTTTATTGTACGAGACTACCTTGCCCTAGACTTGAGGCTAGTCTTTATGATGATTGTGTGTCTTCCCTTCCCCTAGAGTTTAATGTTGTTGATGACGCACCTTTGACCGACCTAGGGGAAGTGTTTGACCTTCCCTTGACCCCATTGATATTTATTACTCCATCCTTTTCTAGCACACCTATAGACACTAGTGCTAGTGACTTGATCTTACTTGCTTCTCCCCTTCCTTTAGCTCAGTGCACGGGGTTAGAGATAGGTGAGACTTCTCGGGGTGATGCTAGTTCTATAGAGGATGTTTTACTTTCTTGATCAGGAGGACCTACATTGGTTGAGCCATATCTTAAGGAGGCTCCTTTCGAGAAGTTGTGTGATGATAGTTTAGTGGTTGGCGCCACTCCTAGCATTGAGGATATCGACCTAATTTGCACTGAGCCACTTGACTTGATCCCTATTTCATCCCCCTTACTTCCCACCACGCCCTCTCACTTGCATGCATTCCATGAGTCCCTAGGTGACATTCGAGGGTATAATCCCTCCTTTATTGTGCATTCCTGGAGGACATGCCTAGGAAAATTGAGTGGACCACTTTCTTAATTATTATTTCGATTTTTCTATGGCATTTGATAAGTTTAAGAGGGCACTAACTCTATTTGTTACGTCTTTACTAGTGTTCTCTTACTTACTTCACTTTAACATGCATGCAAAGGCACACGATAAGCTCTTAGGAGCTTTCACAGCGTCCGAATTGAAGTCGCAAGTCTTGAGAGACTCAGAGGAGCGACTGATGCTCCTCCAGCCTCCTAGAGCACCATCTTAGCGAGGCCTACTTTAGATGCACACAGCACCTAACCTGGTATGATCATTTTAACCCTTCTCCTTTCTCCTCTTTTCTTTTCTTTCTCTTCTTTTTGTTTAGTTGTGGATATTATGTTGTGATTAGTTATGGATATTCTGTTATGGTTTTGTTGGTGATCAACCCTGAGGAGAAATTTGGAATGTTGTTGAGCCATTGATGGCTATGATCGTCATTTTTGTGTTTTTATGGATATTTGTTTGTTGTGATTAGTGGTACTATTGGATTGGTATATATTTCTTTTTGGTGGTGTTACTTTTGTATATATATGTGGTTTTGTTGTTGATTGGTCGAGATTGTGTTTTTGGGTGAGTGTGTTAGCTTGTGTATAAATGTCTTCGTTGAGTCTTTTTGTGGGTTTTTTTTTGTTTTGTGTGTCTGGTGTGTGTGATTTTGTTTTTGTGTGTTTTTGTGGTGGTAGTGACTCCTTGGCTCCAAATGAGGACATTGTGAGATCTAGGTGTGGGGGAGGAGATGCTACGCGTCAATCTTTTGAAAAAGGAAAAGAGAGGAAATTTTTTAAAAAAACAAAAAAGATTTTATATTTCGGACTTGTTTTTGGGGAGTTTTGTACTATTTTGGCTGACTTTCATCCATTGTACCTTAGCTATTAGCTTGTACATAGGTAAGTTTTCCATGATAGATCATTGTCCTAAGTGTGTCATTCTTGGTCCCAATTCTAACTCCAACAGTCTGTTATAGTTGTGTAATTCAGTTCTTGTATACACTTCATCATTATCTTATGGTCTTAGTCTTCCATGATTGGCTCTCCCGCCTGTTTTTGACACAGTTACTTTAATATTTGTCTGCATTCAAAAAAAAAATGAAAAAAAGGAGAAAAAGAAAAACATAAAACAAGGAATGATAAGTATTCCTTTGAGATATGCGCTACTAGGCATTACTCTTTGAGGCAATACTGCTACTGGGAAAGCTTGCTTCCTGTGTTAATAAGCCAGTAATGTAGCATGTGTTAGTCATGTGGGAACGAGTTTGATTTTGGTAAGCTTGAGTCCTAAGATGATGATATACTTACACACCGAACACTAGGATGGATTCTAAGTTCTGATGTACAGTGGGGTGAAAAGTTGGCACTTTGAAGTCATGTATGTGGATAGAGAGTCTTGATATGTACACTCTGTTTATATATAGGCTGATATTTTTGTTGCATTTGTGATTTGGTTGGTTAGAATGTGCACAGTTTTTTCCCTTTTATAGATATTTGTGCCTTGTTTGTATATCTATTTTGTTTTCTTTGTTTTCCTTTCTCGTTTTCCACTTATTTTTCTTTTTTAAGATTTTATGGGTATATCTTCTGCAAACCTTCACGAGACCTTACTCGCCCACTTGGAGGAACCAAAGGGTTTAAAGGGCTTGTTGCATACGCTAAATACAACTATGATTCCTACGATAGTGAGTTAGGTTCTTAGATTAGTTTTTATTTTGTTTTGCTCGAGGATGAGCAAAAGATAGGTGTGAGGATATTTGCTAGGCGATAATTTATTGTATTTTACGTGCCCCTTTTACCTAATTTTAGCTCGTATAATAATATAATATTTAGAGTTTTTAATTATTTTATTTGCTCTTGCAGGTAATAAATTTCAAATCGAACAAACATCGCAAAAAGGAGCGAAGACGGACAAAAAGGAGCAAAAGCAGGTAAGAAGAGACAATAGAGGGGCCGAACCACCGTGCCAAAAATGTGGCACGGTCGTGCCACCATACCTGGCACAGTCGTCCCCCCTTGTTCGCTCGACCACGCGATTTCCTATTTAAGGCCCCGTCGGGCGTTTTGTTTAGGGGGTCACTTGGGCTTCTCTCTAGCGATTTTTAGGTTAGGTTTTAGGTTAGTTTATCAAATAAAATCCTCAATAGGAGGATTAGATTAGGATGGAAGATTGTAATCTTGGATTCAAGCTTTGGCTTTCAAGTTCTTTCTATCAATCAAGACTAAGTTTCCTTCCCCTTCTCTCTCTCTTTTTCATATGTTGTTCATGTTTATGTTTCACTAGTTTAATTCTTGTGTTTGAATTATTCAGTTTAAATGTTTAGTTTTCATTGTTAATTCATGTTTAGTTAGTTTGATTAGAATAGATTTTCATTCTCTTCCCTCTCTTGTTCATGTTTGCCTTCTTCTTTGCTAGTTTAGGTTTACTTTGAGTTTTTGTGTTTTGTTAATGATTGATGATTGATTTTGTGGTGGATTGGATTGTGGCTAGCTTTTGATGGCTAATTAATCTTGTTTAGGCCCCAACCCTACCTTATTTATGCTTAGAATTTAGAATTTTCTTTCACACCCACCAAGTATTCGATGAAATTCTTGAAAGAGCCTTCATCCATGTTTTGGGGCAATTGACTTATGTTGAAAGGTGAGGTTGATTGTCTAGTGTGGGCAGGGAGAATAGTTGGGATTAGGACACGAAAATAGTCTCATTGCTAGCTAGGTTAAGGGTTGTCAACCGAGTAGTTTAGTTGAGCTAATCCCATGAAAATAGGTGGTTGGAGCAACTAGATTAGCCTATTGACCCTTGAGAGAGGGCTTAGGTGGCCTCAGCGATGCAACCAATCAACTTTGAATGCTAGCATAGATAGGGAAGGTTTGGGCTTGACTTGACTACTTGGTTTATCTTAGGTCTAATCATAGTTCTTTTGTTTTTGCTTTAGTGGTTTAGTTCTATTCTCTATCCCCTTCGATTTTGTCTAGCCCGAGATGCTTTAGTTACCTCTGATAGTTGGAAACCCAACTCTGTGCGGATGACACCTCGAGTACCCAATGATACACCTTGCACTTGGGATTTATAAATATTAAGACTTTTTCCCTAACAATCCTCCTCCTTCAAGAGTTTGATTTAGAAATCAAAGACAAGGCATGGTCATTTATCTCGTTTAAGCTCAGAGGCCACTCCTAGTGAAGAGCTTCCGATTGATGATTCTTTCCCTGATAAGCAGTTATTAGCTATATCCCAACAAGCTGCCCCATGGTATGCTGGTATGGTGAACTTCAAGGTGTGCGGCGTGTTACCTCCAGGATTGTCCTACCAACAAAGAAAGAAGTTCTTTACCAATTCCAAATATTATGTGTGGGAAGAACCTTTCCTTTACAAGCTATGTGGATATGGGATTTATAGAAGATGAGGTCCGTAGTGTCTTACACCATCGCCATGCTTCAACTTATGGTGGCCACTCTGGACCAGACAAAACGATTGCGAAAGTACTTCAAGCAGGCTTCTATTAGCCCACGCTCTTTAAAGATACAAGGAAATTTGCCATGACTTGTGATAGATGTCAGTGAGCAGGAAACATTTCCAAGAGGCATGAAATGCCTCAAAGTGGCATACTTGAGGTAGAGTTATTTGATATGCGGGGGATCGACTTCATGGGTCCTTTTCCTTCTTCCCATAACAACCTTTACATCCTTGTGGCGGTTAACTATGCTTCTAAGTGAGCGGAAGCCATTGCATCCCCGACAAATGATTCCCAGGTCGTCCTCAAATTTCTAAAGAAAAATATTTTCACACAATTTAGTACACTGAGAGCTCTTCTAAGTGACAACGACACACATTTTTGCAACAAACCTCTTGGGTCACTTTTAAACAAATATGGGATATTTCATAAGGACTCTACACCTTATCATCCCCAAATAAGTGGGCAAGTGGAACTCTCGAATAGAGAATTGAAAAGCATATTGGAGAAAATGGTGGATCGGTCCCGCAAAGATTGGTCCTTAAAGCTTGATGATGCTTTTTGGGCATACCGCACCGATTAGAAGACTCATCTGGGCACTACTCCATACCAGTTAGTGTTTGGAAAATCTGGACACTTGCCAGTGGAGATGGAACACAAGGCCTATTGGGCTATAAGGATACTCAATTTTGATCTTAAAGCAGTTCGAGAATGGAGATTCCTGCAACTAAATGAGCTCGACGAGCTAAGGTTGGAGGCTTATGAAAATTTGCGTATTAACAAAGAGCAAACTAGGAAATGGCATGACAAGCATATCATGACAAAGCGTTTCGAAAAAGGTGATATGGTCCTCCTATTCAACTCAAGGTTGAGATTGTTTCCGGGTAAACTGAAATGCCGATGGTTTGGACCATTTACCATCACCAAAGTTCCACCCAGGGGAGCAATGGAGATATGGAGTGAGTCTACCGGAGCTTTCACAGCCAATGGACAGTGATTGAAGCTAGATCTAGTGGAACAACCAAGTGGAAAAGCCAATGTTCATATGCTAAATGATCCGGTTCAACCATAGAAGAAGGGTCAAGTGCAGCAAAGTTTCCGGGTAATTTCTGACCCCATCCTCCTCCACCTGCTCCTCTCCAATCTTGTTTTATGCTATGTGCTACTCCCCTTCCCTTTTTCTATTATTGTGCCCACATTGAGGGCAATGTGTGATTCAAGCATGGAGGATTTAGTCAATATATTTGGCGTCTGATGCCCGTTTTCGATTTCGTATGTTTGCGCTTTGTATATTTTTTTAGTGGTAGTTTTTGTAGTTTTTGATTTTTTTAATTTTGTTTAGTAATGCATTTAGTTTTCTTTGCATTCTAGGTTGCATTTCCCTTTTTTTAAGGTTTTTTGGCATTTTAGTTTGCAGTTTTTGCAGGAGCATGCATAAAAAATGAAAAAAAAAAGGAAAAAAAGTGAAAAGTGAAAAAAAAACACAAAAGAAAAGGAAAAAAATCCTCCGGTGATGATCTCTATAGATTTTATAGCTTTCTTTGGTTTAGTTTCATCCTTTGATTCGGCCGAATTATGCATAAAATGTTTGCGATTGCATTTTTGAAATGAATTCCATGTTTGACCACATGTTGAATGCGAGTTGATTTACCCCATGAGTTTTTACGAGATTTTGGCATGTGTTACTAGTGAGCTAGTTTTGTCTTTGGTAGAAGTCCCATGAGACTTTGAGGCTTTAGAGACTATTTATCAAATTAGTCTCATATTTCTTTCATGTGTGACTCCTCCTTGATGTTAATTCTCTAGAACTTGCTTTGATTCTTGTTCAAGATCACATTTTGCATATGCATCTAGGTAATATGACGGAGACATTTTTCTTTCTTTGATTCGTTGAGCCCCACGGCCAAATAGCCACCCTGGTTGTGTGTTGTATTCCTTATTAGCCCCTTTGAGTCTGTATCTATTTTTCTTGATTTAAACCTCCTATTATAACCCATAGCCGAATACTTGTCTTACCTCTAAGCAAGGCTAGATGAGTGTTCTATTCTTATGCATCATAAGGCATTAGTAGGATGGAATGATATCTTGTGGTGTAACTTGGTTGTTTGGTACAAGATTGTGAGATATTGATGAATCCCTTATTTTATTGTACAAAATTTAGAGAAGAGTTGAAATTTAAAGTTCGTTATGGATTCCCCCTTGGCTATCCTTTTTGGAAAAAAACAAATGATCATTGCTTACGAAAAAAAACACAAGAAAAAAAAATTCGAAAGCGAAAAAAAGAAATGAAAAAAAGAACGAAAAAAGAAGAAAGCGGTCAGCCTTGGTGGGAATTTAAGTTATTTGTGATTTTCGACTCTTTTTCACTTCATTTGGGGATCTATTCGGAATTGATATGGTTTAAGAAGGATGTAGTATGATGTATTCGAATTGTTTAGCTCTTGCTCTCTGTCTTCTAGCTCCTCATTTCCAAAAAACATTTGTTCCCCTCTTACCTTTACCCTTAGCCCCGTTATAACCCTATCGAAGTCCTCATAATTGTCTAATGTGTTTGCATTTTTATTGATGGTGAATTTGAGAATCTTGTCAAGCTTATAGTAGATTTGCATCTAAGGTTGAGATTTGAGAGAACCTTCAAGAATGCACACATTTCAAACACATGAGTGCTGAGTGCACATAATTATGGTGAGGTTCTACTAGCCTTACTAGTTTCACTTGTTTCATATGTTGAATGACTGTATTTGACAATTTGGGGGAGATTGCTCTCAAGTTTGACATTATGGTCTATAAAAAGGCTTTGAAAATTTCATTCGCTGTCCTAGTTATTAATGATTTTTTTGTATCTTTTTGGGCTACCTTTGGATCAGCTTTGCCATTTGAATGTTACCTATATCTATCCTGAGGAGGCTGTGTATACTGTTAATCTTTGCATTACTTGAGGACAAGCAACAGTTTTAGTATGGGGGAGTTTGATAATGCTCAATATATATAGCGTTTTAGGGCTATTTTGTGTTGTTTTTAGGAGAGTTATGTGCTTTAAGTTGTTATTTACACCCCTATTCTCGATTTGTGCTTGAGTATAGTTGTTTGATGTGTTTTGTAGGAGTTTTAGCATTTTTATCCAGCTTTGCCCTTCAATTGTTGTATTTTGACTGCCCCCACAGTCATCCATGTTATGCCACGCCCGTGGAGCAAAGAATGAGCAAAAACCCGGTTCCAGTACAGGTTACGGTCGGCCCGTGGTGCACCCCACAGACCATGGTGAGCTTGTAAATACTGCCTCTTCATTTTCCCTCGGCTATGCAGCTGAGATTGACCGAGCCTCTCCATAAAAGGGGATGTTTTGCAGCATTTTCCATGATTCCTGAGCAAAGCAAAAGCATATAATAGCATAGATTAGGGCTTTAGTTTCTTTCTCAAATTTTGTAGCTTTTTAGTTTGATAACGAATAGGCATGAGATAATTTTAGGGACTAAAGTAACTTACTGAGTATATCATTTTAGGGCTAGAGGAAAGGTTACCACTAACTCAATAGACTTTACCAATTGCTTACACCCCGTCATTTCAACCATAGAAGAGGCCCCTTTATAAAAGCACAAAATAGCCCTTCTTTGCATTACTGTGCACTTGCGGTAGTCTTAATCAAATTTTAGGAACCTCCATTCATGGGTATGGAGTAGTTCCTAGAGGAAAGGTTACCACTAACTCAATAGAGTTTGATAAGTATTGCAAGACTAACTCAGACGTTTCCTAGACGTTTTTAGTTTGGTTATTATATTGGTGTGAGTCTTGAGTGTGAGAGCTTGTTCTTGAGGCGGTTTTGAAGCCTTTGGTTAAAGGCCATCTCAGTGAAGCCTTTCTCTTAGATTTCGCCGAATTGTTGGTTAGTTTTATTTATCTCTTAATCATGTCTGAGTAGTTTTCTTTAGTCTAGGGATCTAGTAGTCTGTGGAAGTGTTGTTGGATCACATTTTAATTTATAGAATTGTACTTATTTTCATGATTGATTTGATTTCTTTTATCAAGTGTTATTCATGTTGTGAGCGGATTTTTGGCCAAAATTTGCTTGCTTACTTGAAACAAATGAATGACAAACTGAAAGGTGACATTTGGATGTTGGACTGCTTGATTAAACCTGGCGTTGAGTCATCTTGAAAGAGAGATTTGTATGTTAGGAGGACTAGCGCGTAATCGAATATATTTAACTTGAATTAAGGAAAATTAGTTTGAAAGAATGACTTTTGCTTGGTTTAGGCAAATTTGATTGATTTCGAAATAATATATCAAATTTATGGAAAGATCATAATTCCTCGAACTTAACCAATTAGAAGAAAGCGCATGTTCATTATTTTTGATTCAATTTCCTTTCACAACTACGAGAATTCCTAGATGTTTTTTTATTGATTTAGAAAAGTTTATTTGCTATTGTTAAATCGAATCCACTTGGGCCAGAATTTTACTTAACACATTATAATAGGTAAGACTCAGTAAGTTACATTAGTCCATGAGGAACTATATCTTTTATCTATGCTACATCTACCGGTACGCTTGCAGTAGTGGTCAAGTTTTTAAATTGCTAGACAAGTACCCGGAGAATTCAACCACTTATGGATTCGAGTGGATTTTTAGGGTTGTAGTATAGATAAAAGAAATCGTGCCTCAGGGACTAATGTAACTTACTGAGTTTTGCCTATCAGAATGTGCCAAGTAAAATTCTGGTTCAAGTCGACTCGATTTAACAATAGCAAATAAACTTTTCTAAATCAATAAAAAAACGTCTACGAATTCTCCTAGTTGTGAAAGAAAATTGGATCAAAAATAATGAACATGTACTTTCTTCTAATTGGTTAAGTTCGAGAAATTTTAATCTTTCTAAAAATTTGATCTATTCTTTCTAAATCAATCACATTTGCCTAAACTAAGCAAAAGTCGTTCTTTTAAACTAATTTGCCTTAATTCAAGTTAATTATATTCGATTACTCGCTAGTCCTCCTAACATACAAATTTCTCTTTCGAGATGACTCAACACTAGGGTTAATCAAGCAGTCCAATATCCAAATGTCACCTTTTGGTTTTTCATTCGTTTGTTTCAAGTAAGCAAACAATTTTGGCTAGAAATCCACTCAAAACATGAAAAACACTTGATAAACGAAATCAAATAACTGTAAATTAAAACATGATCCAACAATACTTCCACAAATGACTAAATTCCTAGACACACAAAAAAAAAAAAAAAAAAACATACTCAAACATGATTAAGAAATAAACAAAACCAACCAACAATTCGGCGAAATCTGAGAGAAATGCTTAACTGTGATGGCGTTCAACCAAACTAAAAAAACTACAAAATTTGAGAAAGAAACTAAAGCCCTAATTTATGCTATTCTATGCTTTTGCTTTGCTTGCGAATCATTGAGAATGCTGCAAAACACCGCCTTTTATTGAGAGGCTCGATCGATCTCAGCTGCATAGCTTAGGGAAAATGAAGAGGCAACAGTTATAGGCTCACCACAGTCCATGGGGTGCACCACGGGCTGACCATAGCCTGTGCTGAAACCGGGTTTTGCTCATTCCTTGCTCCACAAGCGTGGAATAACATAAATGACCGTGGGGAAGGTCAAAATACATCTATTGAGGGGCAAATGCTAGATAAAAAGGCTAAAAATCCTGCAAAACACATCAAACAACTATACTTAAGCATAAATCAAAAATAGAAGAGTAAATAACAACTTAAAACACATAATTCTCCTAAAAACGACACAAAATAGCCCTAGAATGATATACATATTGAGCACTTATCAAACTCCCCCATGCTTAAACTATTGCTTGTCCTCAAACAATGCAAAGATTAAAAGTATACACAGCCTCCTCAGGATAGATACAAGGAACATTCAAATGGCAAAGCTGATCCAAAGGTAGCCCAAAAAGATACAAAAAAATCATTAATAAATAGAATAGGGAAGGAAATTTTCAAAAACGTTATGTAGACCACAATGTCAAACTTGAAAGTTATCTCCCCCAAATTGTCAAATATAGTCATTCGGCATATGAAACAAGCAAAACTAGTAAGGTTGGTAGAACTTGACTATAGGTATGTGGCGCTTAGCACTCGTGTGTTTGAAATGTATATATTTATGAAGGTTCTCTCAAATCTCAACCGTTGGCACAAATCTACCATAAGCTTGACAAGATTCTTAAATTCGCCATCACAATAAATGCAAACACATTAGACAATCATAAGGACTTTAATAGGGTTGTAGGGCGGCTAAGGGTAAAGACAAATGTTTTTTGAAATGAGGAGCTAGAAGCCATAGACCAAGAGCTAAACAATTCCAATGCATCATACTACATCTTTCTTAAACCATATTAATTTGGAACAGATCGTGAAATGAAGAGAGAAAGAGTCGAAAATCACAAATAACTTACATTCCCACCGAGGCTAACCGCTTTCTTCTTTTTTCCGTTTCCTTTTTTTTCATTTGTTTGCTTTCTAATTTTTTTTATGTGTTTTTTTTTTCCTGTAAACACTTTTCATTTTTTGTCAAAAAGGAGCCCAAGGGGGAAATCCATAATGAACTTTAAATTCCAACTCTTCTCTAAATTTTGTACAATAAAATAAGGGATTAATCAATATCTCACAACCCTACACCAAACAACCAAATTACACCACAAGATATAATTCCATCTTACTAACGCCTTATGATGCATAAGAATAGAACACTCCTCTAGCCTTGGCTCAAAGGTAAGACCAGTATTCGGCCATGGGTTATAATAGGAGGTTCAAATTAAAAAAAATAATATAGGCTCAAAGGGGCTAACAAGGGATACAATACACAACCTAGGTGGCTATTTGGCCATGGGGTTCAACGATCAAAGAAAAAAAAATGCCTCAATCATATTGCCTAAATGCATATGCAAAATGTGATCTTGAACGAGAATCAAAGCAAGTTTTAGAGAATTAATGTCAAGGAAGAGTTACGCATGAAAGAAATATGAGACTAATTTGATAAACAGACTCTAAAGGCTCAAAGTCTCATGGGACTTCTACTAAAGACAAAGCTAGCTCACTAGTAAACACATGCCAAAATGTTGTAAAGACTCATAGGGTAAATCAACTCACATCCAACACGTTATCAAATACATGGAATTCATTTTGAAAACGCATTCGCAAACTTTTATGCACAATTTGGGCGAATCAAAGGATCAAACTAAACCAAAGAAAGCTACCAAATCTACGGAGTTCATCATCAAAGGATTTTTTTTCTTGTTCTTTTGTGTTCTTTTTTTACTTTTTAATTTTTTTTATTTTTATCTTTCATGCACACTCCTGCAAACTATGTAAAAGAAACTAATAAAAACAAAAATGTGAGCTAGAATGCAAAGAAAACTAAATGCAGTACTAAACAAAACTAAAACAATTAAAAACTACAAAAACTACCACTAGAAACATATACAAAGCACAAACACACCAGACCGAAAACAGGCATCAGACGCCAAATGTAATGACTAACTCCCCCATGCTTGAATCACACATTACCCTTAATGTGGGCACATAATAGAAAAAGGGAAGGGGAGAAGCACATAGCATAAAACAAGATCAGAGAGGAGGAGGTGAAGAAGGATGAGGTCAGAAATTACTCGGAAAGTTTGCTGTGCTTGACCCTTCTTCTACGGTTGAACCGATTCAGTTGGCATATGAACATTGGCTTTTTCAATTGGTTATCCCACTATATATGGCCTCAATTGCTATCCATTAACTGTGAAAGCTCCGGTGGACTCACTCCATATCCCCACTACTCAACTGGGTTGAACTTTAGTAATGGGAAATGGTCTTGACCATCGGGATTTCAGTTCATCTGGAAACGATCTCAACCTTGAGTTCAAGAGGAGGACCATATCACCTTTTCCGAAACGCTTCATCATGATATGTTTGTCATGCCATTTCCTAGTGCGCTCTTTGTAAATATGCAAATTTTCATAAGCCTCCAACCTTAGCTTGTCGAGCTCGTTTAGTTGCAGGAATCTCCGTTCTCCGACCTGTTTAAGATCAAAATTGAGTGTTCTTATAGCCCAATAGGCTATGTTTCTTCTCCACTAGCAAGTGATAAGATTTTTCATGCACTAACCAATATAGAGTGGTGCCTAGAAGAGTCATGTAAACAGTGCGGTATGCCCAAAGAGCATCATCAAGCTTTAAGGACCAATCTTTACAGGACCGATCCACCGTTTTCTCCAATATGCTTTTTAATTCTCTATTCGAGAGTTCCACCTGCCCACTTGTTTAGGGATGTAAGGCGTGGCGACCTTATAAAATATCCCATATTTTTTTTAAAAGTGACTCAAGGGGTTTGTTGCAAAAATGTGTGCCGTATTCATTTAGAAGAGCTCTCGATATGCCAAATTGTTTGAAAATATTTTTCTTGCGAAATTTGAGGACAACCTTGGATTCATTTATCAGGGATGCAATGCCTTCTACCCACGTGGAAACATAGTTAGTCGCCACAAGGATGTAAAGGTTGTTATGGGGAGGAAAAGGACCCATGAAGTCGATCCCCCATACATCAAATAACTCTACCTTAAGTATGCCACTTTAAGGCATCCCATGCTTCTTGGAAATGTTCCCTACTCGCTGTCATCTATCACAAGTCATGATAAATTTCTTTGCATCTTTAAAGAGCGTAGGCCAATAGAACCCTGCTTGGATTACTTTCGCAATCGTTTTATCTGGTCCAAAGTGGCCACCATAAGTTAAAGTATAGCAATGGCGTAAGACACTACGGACCTCACCGTCAAGCAAGCATCTTCTATAAATACCATCTCCACATAGCTTGTAATGGAAAGGTTCTTCTCACACAAAGAATTTGGCACCAGTAAAGAGCTTCTTTCTTTGTTGGTAGGACAATCCTGGAGGTAACATGCTACACACCTTAAAGTTCACCATATCAGCATCCCATGGGGCAACTTATTGGGATATAGCTAATAATTGCTCATCAGGGAAAGAATCATCAATTGGAAGCTCTTCACTAGGAGTGGCCTCTAGGCCTAAACAAGATAAATGATCGACAACCACATTTGTCAACCTTGCCTTATCTTTGATTTCCAAATCAAACTCTCGACGGAGGAGGACCCATTGGATGAGTCGAGGTTTGTTGTCGGATGTCTTTATTAAATGTTTCAAAACAGCATGATCCGTGAACACGATGACTTTAGGATTAATCAAGTAGGACCTAAATTTTTCCAAAGCAAAGACAACTGCTAAGAACTCCTTCTCAATCGTGGCATAATTCACTTGAGCCTCATCGAGAGTGCGACTTGCATAGTATATAGCATATGGCTTATAGTCCTTCCGTTGGCCTAAAACAACCCCTATGGCATAGTCACTTGCACTACACATTACTTCAAAAGGTAGCTCCCAATCTGGTGCGTGCATTACTGGGGCGGTTATCAATGCCTCTTTTAATTTGTGAAAAGCACTCCAGCGTTCTTCGTTAAACTCAAAAGGCATATCCTTGACAGAAATTGGGTGAGAGGTTTTACAATTTTCAAAAAACCTTTAATGAACTGCCGGTAAAAAACGACGTGTCCTAGAAAACTCTTCACACCTTTTACAGAGGTTGGTAGCAACAAGTTTTCAATCACCTTTACCTTTACTTTGTCAACTTCAATGCCTTTTTTAGAAATGACATGACTAAGGATAACTCCCTCTTGCACCATAAAATGACATTTCTCCCAATTCAAGACTAAATTCACATCTTCACATCTTTACAAAACCTTAGATAAGTTATCCAAGCACTGGTCATAAGTTGTGCCATACACAGAAAAATTATCCATAAAGACTTCCAATGTCCTCTATAAAATTTGAAAAGATAGCCATCATGCAATGTTGAAATGTGGCAAGGGCATTACATAACCTAAATGGCATTTGTTTATAAGCGTACGTGCCATATGGACATGTAAAAGTAGTCTTTTCTTGGCCATTTGGGTGGATAGGGATTTGAAAGAACCCCGAATATCCTTCTAAGTGGCAAAAATATGAGTTCTTTGCTAATCGTTCAAGCATTTGATCAATGAAGGGAAGACGAAAATGGTCTTTGCAGGTGGCTTTATTCAATTTTCGATAGTCAATGCACATATGCCATTCTGTAATAGTCCTAGTGGGGATTAGCTCATTATTCTCATTTTTAACAACAGTCATCCCTCCTTTCTTAGGAACAACATGGATCGAGCAGATAATGTTGACTTTAAGCAACTTTAAAATTTCCTTTTTAACCACCTCTTGCATGCTAGGGTTTAATCTTCTTTGGCGTTCAATTGAAGGCTTATGGTTGCCTTCCATTAAAATTCAATGCATACACCAAGAATGATGAATCCCTTTTAAGTCATCTAGGGTGTGTCCTATGGCTTTACGATACTTCCTAAGCACTTTAAGCAAAGAGTCAATTTGGGTAGCATTCAATTTTGTATTCACAACCATAGGATACGTAGATTTTGGTCCAAGAAATTCATACCTTAGTGATGAAGGGAGAGGTTTTAACTCTACCTCGGGAGCTTTCCCCTCATCATACGAGGGTTTAGTTTCATCTTGCAATAATTCCACCTTAGTAAGGGAAGGCGGAATTGGTGGAGAGGCTTCTAGTAATTGAGCACACTCGACTACTTCGGAGTTTTCATCCTTAGTAGTGTTATTATTCAACATTAAGTGCTCAAGTGGATTATCAAAATTAATGTTAGATGTGGTTTCCCATATTAAACCATCAACCACATTAATCTTATTACATTCATCAGAAATAGAAGGAAACTTAGCAGCTTTTAGTAAATTAAATTCCACATGAACATAACCTATATCAAAAATTAGTGTACCATTTTTCACATCGATGCAGCACCCTGCGGTGGCCAAGAATGGCCTCCCAAGAATGATTAGGGTTCGTGTATCCTCTTCCATTTCCAGAATCACAAAGTCTACTAGTACATATAAATCCCCTACTTTCATTGGGACATCCTCCAAAAAATCCACAGGGTATTTTACATAACGGTCCGCTAATTACAAGGAGATAGTAGTTGGTCTTAGCGCTCCTAATTCCAATTTTTCACATAGAGAAAGGGGCATCAAGCTTAAAGCTTACGCTTGACCCTAAATCACATAAAGCATAGTTTATAGGCACATTCCCTATCAGGCAGGGAATTAAAAAACTAATGGGATCCTTTAACTTAGCTAGAAGCTTATTTTAAATCGCTGCACTGCACTCTTCAATCAAAACTACAGTCTCATGTCCTTCTAGCTTTCATTTGTTGGACAGAATTTCTTTCAGAAATTTAGCATATGAAGGCATTTGGGTCAAAGCTTCAGTATACGTTATGTTTATGTAGAGTTTCCTAAGGACATCTAAAAACTTTCCAAATTGCATATCAAGTTTTGCCTTAGCCATCCTTTGAGGAAATGGTAAATGTGGGGTGTAGGGCTTTGGAGAGGTGATCTTATGATACTTACAAGCCTCATCAGGCTCATGCGACATCAGCAAGTACTTCCTTAGAGGGTGAAGATATTTCTTCCTTAAAATTCTCGATATGCTCATTCTTATCATGTGAAGACTCATTATTGGTGACTTCCTATTATGAGTCATAAGCACATCGACCTTAGAGACTAATTTCTTAATATACTCATCTTATTTTTGTTGAGCAATAAGCATATTTTCCATTATTGCTTCCAAATTAGACTTTTAGGGCATCTGAGAAGGGAATGGGGGTCTTTGAAAACCAGGGGGTACTCTAGCATTCATCGGGGGCACATTTGATGAGTTTAGATTAGACCTATAAGAAAATTTTGGATGATTCTTCCAACCCGGATTATATGTATTAGAGTAAGCATCATTGGTCGGCCTTTGGTTGAAATTTTGAACATAATTAATTTTATTTGGGTCTTGGGAAAAAGGACTCCCAACTTGACAATTCAGAGTTATATGCTCAATTGAACCACAAATTTCACAAGGAGAAGGGACATTAGAGTTCACAATATTAACATTCATTTGGTTCAGTCTTTGAGTCATGGCATCTATTTTAGCAGAAAATAAAGTAATTGCATCAACTTCAAACTTACCTCCAACCCACTTGGGTTTGGTTCGATCTGTAGACCATTGGAAGTTGTTTATTACCATCTCCTCGATCAGATTATAAGCTTCATCCTCAGTCTTGCTCATCAGAGTTCCTCCTACTGCCACATCAATACTAGACCTTACAGACTAGGTCATCATTATAAAAGGCTCAAATTATCACCCAACGCTGAAGACCATGATGGGGGCACAAACGTAGGAGATCTTTAAAACGCCCCAGGGCTTTATAGAGCGTCTTATCATCTCTTTGCAGAAAGTTGGTGATCTGATTCCTTAGGCTCACTGTTTTGCTTCGAGGGAAGAATTTGGCAAGGAAAACTCTTGTCAACTCATCTCATGTGGTTATGCATCCATACCACAAAGAGTGTAACCAAGCCCTCACTTTATCCCTCAATGAGAAAGGGAACAGGTGGAGCTGAATCACATCACTAAAGACTCTATTTAATTTTAGTGTATCACACACCTCCAAAAAGACCGAGAGGTGTAGATTTGGGTCTTCCAAGGGAGTTCTGCTGAACTGAAATTAGTGCACCATGGAAATGAGTGCCAGTTTAAGCTCAAAGTTGTTGGCATCTACAGTAGGGTGATCGATGCTTGAGGCGATCCCCTGGACTCCTAGGGTAATAAAATCATGAAGGGTCCATCGTAGGTTACCTCCTACCTTGTTTGAATTCCTTCTTGCCTCGCGTCTTTGCTCTTCAATCCTTTGTTTTTTCCTCCTTAGGCAAAAATTCCTTTCAATCTCAGGATCAGGTTCATACAAGATCGAACTCTGCATAAATAGGAAAAATTCCTACAAGCACTAACACCAACACTACCAGCGTAATTTAAACAAGCAAAGAAAGAAAAAAATAATAATAAAAAGCAATAAAATACTTAGTCACTTTCGCAAGACTAACTTAATAGTTAACAGTTTTAGTCCCCGGTAGCAGCACTAAAAACTTGACCACTACCACAAGCGCACGGGTAGTCATAGTATAGATAAAATATACTGTTCCTCAGGGACTAATGTAACTTACTGAGTCTTAACTATTAGAATATGCTAAGTAAAATTCTGGTTCAAGTGTACAATAGCAAATAAACTTTTCTAAATCAATAACGGAAAAAACGTCAAGGAATTCTCGTAGTTGTGAAAGAAAATTGGATCAAAAATAATAAACATGTGCTTTCTTCTAATTGGTTAAATTTGAGGAATTGTACCTTTTCAGAAACTCAGTGTATTCTTTTGAAATCAATTAAATTTGCCTAAAGTAAGCAAAAGTTGTTCTTTCAAACTAATTTATATTAACTCAAGTTCAATGTCTTCGATTGCTTACTAGCCCTCCTAACATGCAAATCTCACTTTCAAGAAGAACTTATGGTAAGTCTTATCATGCAGTCCAACAACCAAATGTCACCTTTCAGGTTTTTACTCAATTGTTTCAAGAGTGCAAGCAAATTTCGGCCAAAAACCAATTCACAAAAATCCAAACACCTGATAAAAATAAATTAAACCAATCATGAAAATAAGCACAATTGTATAGATTAAAACATGATCCAACAATACTTTCACAAACTACTAAATCCCTAGACTAAAGAAAACTACTTAGACATAATAAAAGATTAACAAACTAACCAATGATTGGTGAAATCTGAGCAAGAAAGGGATCGACTGAGATGGCTTTCAACCAAGGGCTTCAAAACTACCTCAAGAACAAACTCTCACACTCAAGACTCACACCAATACAATAACAAAACTATAAAAAAAAACTACAAAATTTGAGAAAGAAATTAAACCCCTAATCTATGCTACTCTATGCTTTTGCTTTGCTTGGGAAACATTGAGAATGCTGCAAAACATCCCCTTTTATAGAGAGGCTCGGTCGATCTCAGTCGCACAGCTAAGGGAAAATGAAGATGCATCAGTTATAGGCTTACCACGATCTATGGGGTGCACCACGGGCCGACTGTGGCCTGTGCTGGAACTGGATTTTTGCTCATTCTTTGCTCCACGGTCGTAGCATAACATGGATGACCATGGGGGAGGTCATAATACAGCCATTGAAGGGCAAATGCTAGATAAAAAGGCTAAAAATCCTGCAAAACACATCAAACAACTATACCCAAGCATAAATCGAGAATAGGAGAGTAAATAATAACTTAAAGCACATAATTCTCCTAAAAATGACACAAAATAGCCCTAAAATGATATACATATTGAGCACTTATCAAACTCCCTCATGCTTATACTGTTGCTTATCCTTAAGCAATGCAAAGATTAAAAGTATAAACAGTGCCCTCAGGATAGATATAGGTAATATTCAAATGGCAAAGCTAATCCAAAGATAGCCCAAAAAGATATAAAAAATCATTAATAAACAAAGTAGGAAATGAAATTTTCGAAGACTTTTCATAGACCACAATGTCAAACTTGAAACCAATCTCCCCCAAATTGTCAAATACAGTCATTCAACATATGAAACATGCAATGCTAGTAGGCCAGTAGAACCTCACTATAGGTATGTGGCATTCACCACTCATATGTTGGAAATGTATATATTTATGAAGGTTATCTCAAATCTCAACCTTAGATGCAAATCTACCATAAGCTTGACAAGATTTTCAAATTCGCCATCACTAAAAATGCAAACATATTAGACAATCATGAGGACTTTAATAGGGTTGTAACAGGGCTAAGGCTAAAGGTACGAGGGGAATAAATGTTTTTTGGAAATGACGAGCTAGAAGCCATAGACCAATAGCCAAACAATTCCAATGCATCATACTACATCCGTCTTAAACCATATCAATTTCGAATAGATCCCTAAATGAAGAGAGAAAAAGTTAAAAATCACAAATAACTTACATTCCCACCAAGGCTAACCGCTTTCTTCTTTTTTTCGTTCCTTTTTTCATTTCTTTTTTTTCTCTTTCGAATTGTTTTTTCTTGTGTTTTTTTCGGTAAGCAATTATCATTTTTTTTCAAAAAGGATAGCCAAGGGGGAAATCTATAACAAACTTTAAATCCAAACTCTTCTTTAAATTTTCTATAATAAACCAAGGGATTAATCAATATCTCACAACCCTGCACCAAACAACCAAATTACACCACAAGATATCATTCCATCTTACTAACGCCTTATGATCCATAAGAATGGAACACTCCTCTAGCCTTGGCTTAAAGGTAAGACAAGTATTCAGCCATGGGTTATAATAGGAGGTTCTAATCAAGAAAAACAGATACAAGCTCAAATGGGATAACAAGGGATATAATACACCAACGAATCAAAGAAAGAAAAATGCCTCAATCATATTGCCTAAATCACATAAAGCACAGTTTATAGGCACATTCCCTATCAGGCAGGGACTTGAAAAACTGTCGGGATCCTTTAACTTATCTGGAAGCTTATTTTGAATCGCTGCACTATACTCTTCAGTCAAAGCCACATTCTCATGTTCTTCTAGCTTTCATTTGTTTGACAGAATTTCTTTCAGAAATTTAGCATGTGAAGGCATTTGGATTAAAGCTTCTGTAAATGGTATGTTTATGTAGAGTTTCTTAAGGACGTCTAAAAACGTTCCAAATAGCATATCAAGTTTTGCCTTGGCCATCCTTCAAGGAAATGGTAAAGGTGGGGTGTAGGGCTTTGGAGAGGTGATCTTAGGATCCTTAGGACCCTCATCAGGCTTATGTGCGACCAAGGGACTAATGTAACTTACTAAAGCCCTTGGTTTGAGTGTCAAAAACTTAATGATAGGTAATGTGCCATCCTTTGAGTGTCCTTAAGCTTGATGATGCTCTTTGGGCATACCACACCGCTTATAAGACTCCTTTAGGCACCACTCCATACTGGTTAGTGTTTGAAAAATCTTGTCACTTGCCAGTGGAGATGGAACATAAGGCCTATTGGGCTATAAGGATACTTAATTTTGATCTTAAAGCGGTCGGAGAACGGAGATTCCTGCAAGTAAACGAGCTCGACGAGCTAAGGTTGGAGGCTTATGAAAATTCACGTATTTATAAAAAGCGAACGAAGAAATGGCACGATAAACATATCATGATGAAGCGTTTCAGAAAAGATGATATGGTTCTCCTATTCAACTCAAGGTTGAGATTGTTTCCAGGTAAACTGAAATCCCGATGGTCAGGACCATTTACCCTCACCAAAGCTCAACCCAGTGGAGCAGTAAAGATATGGAGTGAGTGTACCGGAGCTTTCACAGTTAGTGGATAGCGATTGAAGTCATATATGGTGGGACAACCAATTAAAAAAGCCAATGCTCATATGCTAACTGATCCGGTTCAACCATAGAAGAAGGGTCAAGCGCAGCAAAGTTTCCGGGTAATTTCTGACCCATCCTCCTCCACCTCCTTCTCTCTGATCTTGTTTTATGCTATGTGCTTCTCCTCTTCCCTTTTTCTATGATGTGCCCACATCGAGGGAATGTGTGATTTAAGCATGGGGGAGTTAATTATTATATTCGGCATCTGATGCCTGTTTTCAGTTTGGTGTGTTCGTGCTTCGTTTATGTTTTTAGTAGTAGTTTTTGTAGTTTTTGATTGTTTTAGTTTTGTTTAGCAGTGCGTTTAGTTTTCTTTGCATTCTAGGTTGCATTTCCATTTTTATTTTTTTCTTTTGCATTTTAATTTGCATTGTTTATAGGACCATGCATAAATAAAATGAAATAAAAATTGAAAAGTTAACAAAACACAAAAGAAAAGAAAAAAAATCCCCCGAAGATGATCTCTATGGATTTAGTAGCTTTCTTTGGTTTAGTTTGATCCTTTGATTCACCCGAATTATGCATAAATTGTTTGCGAATGTGTTTTTGATATGTATTCCAAGTTTTGACCAGATGTTGGATACAAGTTGATTTATCCCATGAGTCTTTACAAGATTTTGGCATCTGTTTACTAGTGAGCTAGCTTTGTCTTTGGTAGAAGTCCCATGAGACTTTGAGCCTTTAGAGATGGTTTATTAAATTAGTCTCGTATTTCTTTCATGTGTGACTCTTCCTTGATGTTAATTCTCTAGAACTTGCTTTGATTCTCGTTCAAGATCACATTTCGCATATGCATTGAGGCAATATGATTGAGGCATTTTTATTTTTTTGATTCGTTGAACCCCACGGCCAAATAGCCACCATGGTTGTGTATTATATCCCACGTTAGCCCCTTTCAGCCTGTATCCGTTTTTCTTGATTTTAACCTCCTATTATAACCCATGGCCGAATACTTGTCTTACCTTTAAGCCAAAGCTAGAGGAGTGTTCTATTCTTATGCATCATAAGACATTAGTAAGATGTAATGATATCTTGTGGTGTAATTTGGTTATTTGGTGTAGGGTTGTGAGATATTGATTAATCCCTTGTTTTATTGGACAAAATTTAGCGAAGAGTTGCAATTTAAAGTTCGTTATGGATTTCCCCTTTGGCTATCCTTTTTGAAAAAAAAATGATAACTGCTTACCCAAAAAAACACAAGAAAAAACAATCCGAAAGAGAAAAAAAGAAATGAAAAAAGGAACGGAAAAAAAAAAAGAAAGCAGTTAGCCTTGGTGGGAATGTAAGTTATTTGTGATTTTCAACTCTTTCTCTCTTCATTTGGGGATCTATTTGAAATTGATATGGTTTAAAAAGGATGTAGTATGATGCATTGGAATTGTTTGGCTCTTGATCTGTGGCTTCTAGCTCCTTATTTCCAAAAAACATTTGTTCCCCTCGTACCTTTACCCTTAGCCTCATTACAACCCTATTAAAGTCCTCATGATTGTCTAATGTGTTTATATTTTTAGAGATGGCGAATTTGAGAATCTTGTTAAGCTTATAGTAGATTTGCGTCTAAGGTTGAGATTTGAGATAACCTTCATAAATATATACATTTCCAACACATGAGTGGTGACTACCACATAACTATAGTGAGGTTCTACCGGCCTTACTAGTTTCGCTTGTTTCATATGTTGAATGACTGTATTTGACAATTTGGGAGAAATTGCTTTCAAGTTTGACATTGTAGTCTATAAAAAGTCTTTGAAATTTTCATTCCCTATTCTATTTATTAATGATTTTTTGTATCTTTTTGGGCTACCTTTGGATCAGCTTTGCCATTTGAATGCTACCTATGTCTATCATGGGGAGGCTGTGTATACTTTTAATCTTTGCATTGCTTGAGGACAAGCAATAGTTTAAACATGGGGGAGCTTGATAAGTGCTCAATATGTATATCATTTTAGGGCTATATTGTGTCATGTTTAGGAGAATTATGTGCTTTAAGCTGTTATTTACTCTCATATTCTTGATTATGCTTGGGTATAGTTATTTGATGTGTTTTACAGGATTTTTATCCTTTTTATCTAGCATTTACCCTTGAATGACGGTATTTTAGCCTCTCCCACAGTCATCCATGTTATGCCACGCCCGTGGAGCAAAGAATAAGCAAAAACCTGATTCCAGCACAGGCCACGGTCGCCCCATGGTACACCCCACGGACCGTGGTGAGCCTGTAACTGCTGCCTCTTCATTTTCCCTTGGCTATGTGACTGAGATTGATCGAGCCTCTCTATGAAAGGCAACGTTTTGCAGCATTCTCGATGATTCCCAAGCAAAGCAAAAGCATAGAATAGCATAGATTAGAGCTTTAGTTTCTTTCTTAAATTTTGTAGTTTTTTTAGTTTGGTTATTGTATTAGTGTGAGTCTTGAGTGTGAGAGTTTGTTCTTGAGGTGGTTTTGAAGCCCTTGGTTAAAGGCCATCTCAGTCAAGCCTTTCTCTTAGATTTCATCGAATTGTTGGTTATTTTTGTTTATTCCTTAATCCTGTCTAAGTAGTTTTCTTTTGTCTAGGGATTTAGTAGTTTGTGGAAGTGTTGTTGGATCATGTTTTAATTAATAGAATTGTGCTTATTTTTATGACTGGTTTGATTTCATTTGTCAAGTGTTATTCATGTTGTGAGTGGATTTTGGCCAAAATTTGCTTGCTTACTTGAAGCAAATGAATGAAAAACTGAAAGGTGACATTTGGTTATTGGATTGCTTGATTAAACCTAGTGTTGAGTCATCTCAAAAGAGAGATTTCTATGTTTGGAGGACTAGCAAGTAATCGGATATATTTAACTTGAATTAATACAAATTAGTTTGAAAGAACGACTTTTGCTTAGTTTAGGCAAATTTGATTGATTTCGAAAGAATAGATCAAATTTCTGGAAAGATTACAATTCCTCAAACTTAACCAATTAGAAGAAAGTACATGTTCATTATTTTTGATCTAATTTCCTTTCACAACTACGAGAATTCCTAGATTTGTTTTAATTGATTTAGAAAAGTTTATTTGCTATTGTTTAATCGAACTCACTTGAACCAGAATTTTACTTAGCACATTCTGATAGGCAAGACTCAGTAAGTTACATTAGTCCCTAAGGAACTATATCTTTTATCTATACTACAACTACCCATACGCTTGCAGAAGTGGTGAAGTTTTTTGTTCAACCAAAGATTATGATATTTTACATCTTACATTATCCATTATTTGCTCGAAATAAATTATTAATTTAGGATTTTAATATTGTTTTATTTATTTTGTAGGAATTCGAGAAATTTGAAGAATAAGTAAATTGTTTGAAAGAAAAAAAGAGAAGAAAGAGGACTTAAGAGCAGGTCCAGTATCACGAGCCTAGCAGTCGCCCCAAGCCCTTTCCTTCTCTTTTCTCTCTTTTGACCCAGCTCTCTCTCTCTTTTCCTTTCTTCTTTCCCAAGGGCCTGTCCCTCTTGCCTTCTCGGCCCAGCTTCTATTCTTTTCCTTTTTGCTCAACCCAACCTCCTCTCTTAAGTGAGGCACACCCCTTGCACGTGCCAGCTTCTTCCCCATCCCCTTCCTTCTTTTTCCCCATCAGATCATGACCCAGAAACTCGAAGAAGATGGCAAGCAATAGCAGAGCATCGTGGCTCTTCGTCTTCCCCATGATTTCACCGTTTCTTCTTCTCTCTCCTCCTTCATGCTCCATAATCACAACCACCATCAACCTAACCATTACCATCCCTTTCCTCTTTTTCTTCATGCCCAGCGAACGGAAAACAAAGGAGCAGAACGGGGCCCCTTTGTTTCCGCTTCCCATCCGCTACCCTCCCCTTTCCTTACCATTTAATTCATCATCATTTCCATCATCAAACTATCAATTACAAGAGTTGATTGAAGGGCAACCAAAGGGGTTGAACGGGCACTAAGCGTCTAGCATAAGAAGGGGCGGACGAAACAGGAATAGCAGCAGCGTAGTAGTAGAGCATAGTAGCAGAAAGCAGAGTAGATTAGGGGTAGCGAAAATTAAGTTTTCAATAGCATTCTTCTTTCTATCAACTTCGTTTTCAGATTTAGGATTTCAATTTTCTCAATTAGTGTAATTTGTTTTGTGTTGTTAAACTTTAGTAAAATTCCTTGTTCTAGTTTTAAATTTCTCCAATTGAAGTCCAGTTACTCAATTTACTTTCTAATGTTTTGTTTGATGTGCTTTCATTTGCTGTGCTGCAACTTTTCCCTCTGCTTCATTTTCCCCTGCTTCGAATTCACAAGCTCATGAAACAATTACAGCCAAGTGTTGGTGAGTTCAAGTTATTTGCAATTCCCCAATTTTATTTTGGCTACAGCATAGTTAACAATTACAAAATTAAATTTTGTTTATTTAATATATTAATTTGAGGAATAATTTGACTTTGGAGTTGGTTAATTAGCATTTAATTTTAAATTAGTTTAGAATTTTTGGCAACCTAATTTCACAACCATCCCTGAGGACAATACCCGTAATTGTTATGGCGATGAACCGTGCACTTGTGGAAATTACTAATAAGTTTTTGACACCGTTGCCGGCGATGACATTATGAAATTAGGTTGCATCGAGTCATTTGCATCGATTTCATTTTTGTTTCGTATTTTTGATTTTTTGATTTTGTGTTCGTTAGTTTAGTTTTAGTTGTTTTAGTTTAGTTGAGCTTTCTTTTGCTTTTGATTTTTGATTCGAGTATATATTGTGCTTTTTATTTTAGTCCATTTAATTTAATTTTCGTTCTTATTTTCTGCTAAAAAAGAGACTAACAGTTTAGATATTTGTACAGGAAGCAGAAACCCCAAAAAAAAAAAAAAAATCAGAAAAAAGGCTTTTCTTTTGTGCTTGTGTTTATTTTCTATTTTTTGTGTTAGGTTACTATTTGCTATTTGAGTCTTTTTTTTATTTTGGTCACGTAGTTTTATTTTTGTTAGTTTATTTTGTTTTGTTCACTTAATTATTTGAGTCTCTTGTTTTTGTTTGAGTCATTAGTTTGTAAATAGTGTCCCAGTTGCATTTTCTTTCCTTAAAAAAAACTAAAAAATATTAAAAACTTGAAAATCCAAAAAAAATTAAAACATTCTTAAAATTGAAAAAACACGAGCTTCAAGCATGCCAGTTTTAATTCCCCATAATTCGAGTATAAACCTTTCTAGAGTTATTTTGTCAAGACTTAATGATTATCATGCACAGTTGATTCAAAATTTTCAAAAATGTGAAATTTGTGAGGTCATTGCTGTGGGTTTGAATTCTGAATCTTGGGGTTATATTGAGTCTATTTATCCTGGAGGTGTACTAAGATTATTATCTCAAATTCAAGATGAAGTTTGGGATTTATTTGAAAAATTAGCTTGGGATACGTATGAGTATGATCAACCTAAACAGAATTTTGGATACTCAACTCATGACGAGTCAGTTTTTTATGCTAATCCTTCCTATCAGGACTATTTTATGAACTCATACGACCCATTTCAGTCTTATGTGTCTCCTGTGTTGTGCGATTATTGTGAATCTTCTGATCATGATATTTGTAATTGCCCATATCGTGCTTATGTTGATGCTAAATGTGCAAATGTGAAAAAGACAAATAAAGACATGACTGATTAAATGGTAGAGACAATGAAAGAGAGAATATTCTCGATCTTTTACTCAAAGTAGGGAGCATACTAATTTACAAGCACCTGACTCTAGTTTAGGATCACCTAAACCTGAAGTTAGTCTCTACGATGATTTTGAACCCTCTTATCAATCTAGGTCTAATTTATAAGAAGACAACCCTTTGCCTAGTCTAGAGCAAGAGAGTGACACCCCTACATCTCTATCACAAGACCTTGCACTCCACACTAGCTCACCTAAGGATGTTACTGAGGATGTCCTAGTTCCTTCCAACCTACCCACCACTTTGAATGACTTTGTGAGTTTCAGGAGGGTGAAGACCTTAAGAGTGCTAGTGAGCTAAATATGAGCATCACACATGACATTGAGCATCATGATACAGATGATTCAGAAGATATTTTTTTCCAGGAATCATGCGAGAAGGAAGTCAAGCCTACTACTTTGAAATTGGATGATAATATTCTTTCTATGGAATATGAATCTTTTTCATGTGGGCTTGATGTCAATGTGGGTTTGGATGTGGATTTGTGTACTGAGTATGAATCTTTTTCTTCTGATCCCATCCAAACTGAATTCCTTTTTGAATCTCACAAGTCTAAATTTATTGAGTCTGAGGCCATTGTCACTGAACATTTTGATTTAGACCAGACTCCTATGCATATTGAACTTGAAGGACTTGTGGACTTAGGGCTCACTAATTTGCCTCGACTGCTCATTTCCGATAACAATCACATTTCTAGGTTGATGACCAATCTACTGGCTACCTTTAAATGCATTTGCCTATTTGATGTTTGGGCCCCTACATTCGATAAGTTGAAGCGGGCCCTTACGTATGCTGCATTGATGTTTTGGATGTACTATTTTTGGCACGAACTCTTTAATTTTTATTGTTCGCATTTTATTAAGAGTTGTTCGTGCCTATTTGATAAGCTACTCCGTGCTCTAATGGGTTTTGATTTGAGTAGCAATGTTCAGTTCAATATAGAGTAGCTAATGCTCCATTAGCCTCTGTCTAAGCAAATTTTAGGAGGCTAAAGTTTAGGTCCACTTCTGCACTTGACCTGGTATAAACGTTTCTCTTTTTCTTTTTTTTTAATTTTGTTTTCTTTTGTATATATTTGTGGCCTTCTTTTACTTTTGTTTTCTTTTTGAGTTTTAGAGTCATGTCCTTTTTCTTTCTTTTTGAGTCTTGCTTTTATTTGTTTTCTTTTTAGGTTTTATTTTGTGCTTAGTGTTTCTTTCCACTTCTAATGAAGATATTATGGGATTTAGGTGTGGGGGTGGGGACGTTTTGAAAAAGTTTGAAAACATTGAAAAAAAGAAAAGATTGAAAAAAAAAAATTGAAACTTTGAAAATCCAAAAAGATTTTTGTTTTGTTTTTGGGGAAGCTTCATACTATTCTGATCAGCTTCAATCCCCTGTACTTTGACTATTAGCTTGTATGTAAGTGTGATATGCATGATAGGTCTCCATCCTTAGTGTGTCATTTTAAGCCCTTATTCTAACCCTAATTGTTCATTATCGATGTATAATCCGATCCTTATTTATATCATCATCATTATCTTCGGGTCTTAGTTTACCATTATTGGCTCTTCTACCTGTCTTTAACATGATTACTTTGGTTTTTGTCTGCATTCGGAAAAAAAAAAAAAACAAATAAATGAAAATGAAAACAAATAAAGGAAAAATGTAAATGAAATAAAATTTAGAATGACAAGTATCCCTTTGAAGCATGTGCTACTGGGCATTACCCTTTGAGGCACGTACTACTGGGTGTTATCCTTTGAAGTAATATTACTACTGGGAAAGCTTGCTTCTTATGTTATTAAATCAATAATGTAGTTTGTGACAGTCAAGTAGGATTGAGTTTAATTCTGGTAAACTTAAGCCCTAGGATAATAATGCACTTGCACACGAGTACTGAGATGGATTCAAATTTTTGATGTACAGTGGGGTGAAAAGTTAGTGCTTTGATGTCATCCATAGGGTAGAGAGCCTTAATGAGTACATTCTGCTTATATGCAGGCCAATATCTTTGCTACATGGGTGATTTGGTTAGTTAACATGTGCACATGCTTCTCCTTTGTATATTTATATTTGTAAATCCAAACTATTTTTCTATTTGTATCTCTCTTTTCCTTTTTCATTTTCTTTATAGATTTTTTGGGCACATCTTTTGCAAACCCTCACAAGATCTTCCTTGTCTACTAGGGGCAACCTAGGGGTTTTGTAACACCCTCAAAATGCTAATGACATGATTTACGAAAAATTGCAGCGGAAGACTTAATAATAGAAGGTGCTAACCCCGTCCTGAAAAGGACAAGGCTCACTAAAACCATTTAATCTTGCAACTCATGTTCACAATCACAATATCTATTAAACTGAAACACTCCAAGACCAAAGTCCATAACAATTCAACTTTAATACAATTGACTTAATCATACCATGTGCTAACTCGCACTCCACACTACACAAGTATGTTGAATATAAACCCAACTTTACCCTGAGGTCGACCACAACATTCATGCTATGCTGAATCTACTGTGAGCATCTGATGACTTCCAAAAGGCTTGCTACATAGAGAAACGTGTGATACTCTATCACCTAAAATGAAAAACATGAAAACAATTCGAAAATGTGAGCTAAAACTCAGTACATGCATTCCTGTATTGTAAAATAAGCGTAGAAATTCTGTTAATGGGTACCCGCCTTTGCAATTCATTTATTTTGCAATAACAATGAAAATAAAAATAATATGAAACTGAATTGCTCATTATTTTCTAAATGTGAACCCCTTGCAATGATATGAGCTATACATAGGTGTACACCTGTCAATCCAATCAAGACTTGACCGGAAGGCGCGCAGGGAAATGATGAGCTGACGCCCTATCGATGATAACTGATTGGATCACAAGTTAAATGGCAAATCACTGTATAAACTGATTCATTGATAAACTTATTAAGAGTTGTAACTTGATAAACATGTTCTACTGTCTGAAGATATAGGCAATGGACGTACATTGAGTCTTTAAAAATGTCATCTGACTTGATAAATATGTTTTGACTTTACAACACTTACGATAACGAGAAACGATAACTAGGCCTGGACTCTATTTCATAAATGTCATTGTAGGCATGTGTCGTCAGTAAATTATCCTTACTCACATAATTGAGTAAGCAAAAGTATACGAAATAAAAATTGAGTAATTAAATGGTATACATAACTTGGTATTTCAATGTAACTTCAAAACTGAACTAATGAAAGTAATTAAATTTGATATAAAGTAAATGAAAGTAAAATAGACCACAATAAGATAAATGAGATTACAAAGGAAAAGGGTTTGATGGTAACAAATAGGAGAGTGGTTTTGGCCTTTTCTGAAATAGGTTGCTAATACGGGTTTAAGGCTCACTGATGTATAGCTTAATTCAAGATAAGAGTGAGTACTAGATTGGCTTGATAAATACATTTAACACATTCTGAATTAAGTAATAGAGGTTTGAGGTCAAGAGAGATATATCTTGGTTCAAAATAGCATCAACTGCAATAACTTGGTCTGATAAATATGGTTTCTGAGTTAAGAATTCTCTCCACTTCCCATATTTCATTCGCAAGTCCATTAAATATAGTTTTTTCACCCCAAATAGATTATTGATCCCAATGAAAGCTATTAAACCCCCCAAACTCGGTACAATCTTTGTAATATCCATAAGTGATTCAAAACTCATAATTAAGCTCCCAAATTATATACTTGTCTTCTTCTTTCTCATTAATCAAGCTAAAAGCTCCATGAAAGTCCATGAATATTCATTTCCCCCTTAAATGACCTTACTTGGCCCAAAATACATAAAATGAGTACATGATCAATCTCACTCAATCTTTATGATTGCTCTTTACACAATTACTCAAAATGCTTTCAAAAATCACCAAACTCTAAATACTCAACCAAAATTCATAAAATCTTATAGAAAATTCAAAAATAATATGGACAATCTATAGTAAAATTTTCAGAATTTTCCTCCAAGCATACACTGCACAAAGATTGTAATAATAGCCCAATTTGCACCAAAGCAGGTTAGCTCACTTCAAAAATTCATAACTTTCACCTTTGACCTCAAATGAAGACCTGAAACCCCAATATGGAAAAATTAAAAAGTCCTAAAAACACTTTTCTCTATAATACAAAACATGATTCCCACAATAGGATTCCCAAAATGGGACTAGAACACAAGTGTGTCAGTTTTGGTCGAACCTGCGCAGTTCTCGTAAAACGACCCTAACTTTGCCCACAGCACTCAGATTAAGGCAATTCAAAAGACATTTGAAAGCTAACACACTAAAATATCTACCCATAAAAAATCATAAGTTTTTAATGGGCCGATCATTGCCAGTTTAATCTCAAAACCACCCCTGTTTTCTGCCATTTTCAGGCCTCCTTGTTTTTGCTTTCTCCTATTTTTTTCACATAAATCCTCACTTGAAATCATTCCAAATCACCAAAAACATCATCATAATCATCAGTAAGGCTAAATATTACAAAATCATATATAAAACAATACAAATTCATCACTTAACTTAAGCTAACTTGACCATGACAAACCCTAACCTTAACATGCTTCAAGCTCAAACCCACCATGATCAATATACCCAAAATCAATAAAATTTGCATGACAACATCTATTTTGATCTCAAGAGCATGAATCATAACTAAAACCATCACAAAATCAAAAATACATCAAGATCAAGTTAGGGTTTACTCACTTTGATGCTTGAAAAAGAGGTATAAGTGGTGAGAGAAGTCATTGATGAGGGTGGGGGTTGAGAGGGGATGATGGCTGAGCTGCTGGTGGTGGACTGGTGGTGGTGGATGCTGTAGTGGTGGCTGTGATGGCAGGATCAGCAGCAAGCAAAGGGGGTGGGTGCCGTGGCTATGGAGGAGAGAGAAGAAGGGGATGGGTTTGTGAGATATGTCTCTCACTTGGCTTGAAATGATCTTAAATACTTGGCTGAAATTTATCTCCCAAAAGTGGCTTTTACCTAACTATGGTTAGGCTTTAACCATGGTTATTTAGCCAGGTTAAATAGGCAAGTTTGTTAGATTATGATTGGTTTAAACGGTTTCAGCCCAGGAAGGAAAGTAAACCGCATACGATTAAATTTTCGTAACTTGAAATTAAATTTTTGCGAGGTTATAAAATAATAATAATAATAATAATAATAATAATAATAATAATAATAATAATAAATTCTTAAATTATAATTATTGAGGCCTACTATCGATTCACCTGAAATTTTACGATAATTGAAACCCGAAGTGCAAAGTGGGACCCAAAATTGTAATTTGCTAAATAAATAAATTGGGTGTAATTGAATTAATAAACATGATTTGGTTACACCAATAACCATGAGTGATTAAATAAATAAACATGATTAATTAAATGAATAAACATGATTAATTAAATAAATAAATATGATTTAAATAAATAAATATGGATTGGAGTCGGGTTATTGCTGGCTTAAAGGGCTTGTTAAACATGCTATGTGCAACTGTGATTCCTACAAAAGTGAGTTAGGATTTGATTTTCTTTTTCTAGGATTTTTAGTTTTGTTTTACTCGAGAACAAGCAAAACTTAGGTGTGGGGGTATTTGTTCAACTAAAGATTATGATGTTTTATACCCTTATATTATCTATTATTTGCTTCAAATAAATTGTTAATTTAGAATTTTAATATTATTTTATTTATTTTGTAGGAATTTTAGAAATCTGAAGAATAAGTAAATTGTTTGGAAAAAAAAAAAGAGAGAAGAAAGAGAACTCAAGAATAGGTCCACGATCACGAGCCCAGCAGCCGGCCCAAGCCCCTTCCTTCTCTTTTCTCTCTTTCGACCCAGCTCTCTCTTTTCCTTTCTTCTTTCCAATGGGCCTGTCCTTCTCGGCCCAGCTTCTATTCTTTTCCTTTTTGCTCAACCCAGCCTCCTCACTTAAGTGAGGCACGCCCTTTGCACGTGCCAGCTTCTTTCCCATCTCCTTCCTTCTTCTTCCTCATCATATCATGACCCAAAAACTCAAAGAACAGGGCAAGCAACAGCAGAGCATGGTGGCTCTTCGTCTTCCGCATGATTTCATCGTTTCTTCTTCTCTCTCCTCCTTCATGCTCCATAATTGCAGCCATCATCAACCTAACCATTGCCCATCCATTTCCTTTTTCTCTTCATGCCCAGCGAACGGAAAACAGAGGAGCAGAATAGGGCCCCTTTGTTTCCCATTCCCATCCGTTACTCTCCCCTTTCCTTATCATTAATTCATCATCATTTCCATCATCAAACCATCGGTTACAAGAGTTGATTGAAGGGCAACCGAAGGGTGAACGGGCACTGGGAGTCTAGCATAAGAGGGGGCGCACGAAACAGGAATAGCAATAGCGTAGGAGTAGAGCATAGTAGTAAAGAGCAGAGTAGATAAGGGTTAGCGGAAATTAGGTTTTCAATAGCATTCGCTTTCTATCATTTTCGTTTTCAAATTTAGGATTTCAATTTTCTTAATTAGAGTAATTTGTTTTGGGTTGTTAAACTTCAGCAAAATTCCTAGTTCTAGTTTCAAATTTCTCCAATTGAAGTCCAGTTACTCAGTTTACTTTCCGCTGCTTTATTTGATGTGCTTTCATTTGCGCTGCTGCGAAGAGTTCCATTGGTTTCCCTCTGCTTCATTTTCCCCTTCTTCGAATTCACAAGTTCATGAAACAATTACAGCTAAGTGTTGGTGAGTTCAAGTTATTTGCAATTCAGGGCTTTCTAGTTTGGCTAGAGCATAGTTAACAGTTACAAAATTAAATTTATTTATTCAATCTATTAATTTGAGGAATAATTTGACTTTGGAGTTGGTCAATTAGCATTTAGTTTTAAATTAGTTTAGAATTTTTGGCAATCTAATTTGACAATCATCCCTGAGGACGATACCCGTAATTGTTATAGTGATAAACCGTGCGCTTGCGGAAATTACTAACAGTAAATAGTATGGTTCTTCCTCCTCTTCTTCTTCTGGTTGAGAGTCCTCATGTAAGTTGTTGTCCAATCCATCAATTGGCTTCTGCCACTAAAATCATTTAAAAAGACCTTATTTAAAGTGCAATTATATCTAACAATTAGCAAGTCAGTAATTGATCTAAAAAAAAGTTTCAGAAGAAGCTAACTACACAATTTAGTACCGACTGTGTATGAACTTAAGGTACCATCTCATAGAAGGTGCTGGCAATTGATTTTGTTCCCACCTTTGCAAACATTTTTTGATATGTTTGATTTTTAGTGTTTATCTCACTTCGACGCTATAAGAAATAAGAAAAACCCTAGGGTTTAAAAGATTAGAAACTGTATTTATTAGTATTTCAAGATTATGGTAAATGGATATATTGAAGTGATATAATTAAAAAGCATCTTGAACTTATCCTAAACTTGTCACTGTCCCAATAATTTACTAACCATTTTCATTGATCAGGGTCTACTTCTTTGGGTGCATTATCCCAACGATTAGCCACTGTTGTATATTTAGTGTATGCTTTCTGCTTCAAGTCATACTGCCACTTTCTATACCAAACCCTGCAACGATGCTCTATGGCATTATCGACATGACAACCTTAGGGCAATTTAAACATTTCCTACATGTAATACAAATTATTAATGATGAAACTATTTGGAAAACAAAAATTCCAAAGCTGGTCTTAGAGTAAAAACCTTTAACTTCATGAAATACTTCCTTTTTTTATCGGGTTGTATGTCATCCCATTTTTCCACATCCAGGGGCATCAATTGTTTCATTAAATAGCTTGCGCCGCTACTAAATTGGGTGCTGTTGGTGCCAACAATACGCTTGAGTTCTGGGGGGATTTCGATTTCTACTTTTGCTGGATGTATATCTCTTTTCCTTTTCCGGTATAAGCACATTGTTTTGCCATGTCTAGGCGAGTAAGCTAAGAAAATTAACAAAATAGACATGGTTAAAAAAGAGCAGCTCTCAAATAATTGAAAAATAATAATAATAATAATAATAATGTCAAATGAAATAGTATACCATTATTTAAAAGCACAGTCAATTTGGTATGTGGGAAGGTACAAAATTTCATAGAACTGTAGGTAATTGCTGAAGGACACAATGAATGCGCTGGACAGTGAGGTAGTGTTGCCAGTGATGATCAGAAACTTGCTGATAAACAAAGCAAAAGAGAAAAAAATTAAAATATTGAGAAGCTCGAACCATAAGCAAATGGCTTCATGTGACAAACTCTCATATCGACAGCCCATCCATTTTCTTCATTTTTCTCCAATTTTATTTTCATTCTTTCAATCCCACATAACATGGAGGTGGAAGAAATAACAATACAACAATGGATTTTTGGTTCCAAGCAGTAGAACAATAATAATATCTTCAAGAGGTTACAGGTCACAGTGGAAAAGGGTCCTCTCAATTACCCCACCTTATGAAGCACTGCGAGTACAAGTTTTTTGGAGTGGAACAAAGAAGCTAAGTTAACTTTGCACCAAAAAAAAAAACAAAAAATAGTAGTTTGCCAGACCACCTTGATTAGATGGCTCAATCTATTTTTCGTCCTCAATGCTGTGGGAGGGATTTGTATAATGCGCACTCTTACCGGATAACTCTCTTTTCATATCATGGGAAGGATTTGCATGCTCTTCTGTAGGCATTTCATTTGACTCGTGAACTAGAAGTAACAATGTCAAATATTACTATATAAAAAAACATTTTAGCAACAATACTATAAGAAAGAATGATACAACCATGTGCAGAAGTTGATCTTGTCCTTATCCTTTGTTTTTTCTAATGTACGCTTGCATGAAGTGCTTCCTTGATTAACACAGTAGACATCATCTAATTAAGCCTGGACTCCTTTACCTAGACAAAATGAAGTAATATGAAAATAATCTATTACATGACAATGTCAAATATAGTAACACAACCAGCTAATATTGGAGAGAAAACAATGAGGCTCCTGTGTTGAATGGGACTTAGAATCCAAGTATTACATGATTTTTTTTTGAAGAAAAGTACATTGTTTTTGCACAAGGAACATAGGTTGAGATCAAATTCAATAATGATTAAAAATTGCTTTCACATGCCCCAACCTCACATAAATGGAAGGCTGTAAGGTAGCTTCCATCATCAGTGCTCCATTGGTTTGTTCAATGATTGAAGATTTATTAATTAAGCAAAGCAAACAGTTTCAAGCGAAGGAAAAAAGAATACAGAACCAGAGGAGCAGGAGTCCCTACGACAATTGAACTTAAAAAAGCCAAGCTCTTACAACTTTGGCCGAAGGAACTCTGGAAAGCTCCACAACCAAGGGCCCCAAAAACATAACTTGATTCACAACATGCAATATTACTACTGAAGATAATATGGAACTTATAACAAAGCTCTGGATCACCGTACTGCCATAATACCTCTACACGAAACATAAGCAGACAAATGTAGAAGGTAACAGCACAGCCAGATCCAGTCAGATATTTGCAGATTAATCAAACTACCCTACAACTGACAGAAGACAATTTCAACTCCCATAGGGATTTTAGCAACTCCAAATCATAATTTTAAAGAATCTATACTAGATTTCTAGCAAACTGGGATAAATATGAAAATACTATCAAGAAGCCTATTCAAATGTAGCAAGTACTTCAGGTTGTCTGACATCACTTGTAACAGCAGATACAAGTAATTAACTGGCATAACATTCCTTTGTCAAAGGGTGAGAAGCAAATGCATGACTGGACGAGAACATGACAACAAATGAGCGTCTAAGGGAAATGAGCCCTTTCCAGGGACAATATACACATGTTCATTCTCTACAAAACAGCCACTATACTAGCAAAGTAAGAGACCAAGAAGCCCTACATCTGGATCTCCTAAAGCTACCCTAGGTGGGAGCCTCATTGGAAATTGTTGTAGTTTGCTGTTTTACACAAATATATTTTGTTTACCAAAAAGCACAGAGAAGGGGAGGGGGCTATCCAGACATCGTCATAAAAAAGGATAAAGAAAATTACCGAAAGTCTACATGTTTGGAGGACACTAGCCCTCCCTCATAAAGAAAATACATTGTAGGAGCTAAAACTTAACTACAACTTGCAACAGTTTCAAGCTTTTTGTGAACCAGAATCTGGAGAAGTGTTTTATCAGACCAAGTAAGTTTGGGGCAGATGGAATATACCTTGGTGGAGTGTAGGGATTGATCTAGTCCTCGTCACTTGTCTTACAGGTGCATCTAGTTGGGCAGGCATTCTTTCATCTGATACGCATAATCAAATACTATGAAAATAGCTTATTTACATTAAAATGATAGGTCACAAACTCAGCAAATAAACACTCACCAACTTATAACCACATCAAATTATGGGTTCTTTGGGCGCTCAAATAGAATTGGCGAAGTATTTCACTAAACAAAATTTATATCGAGGAAGGGGAACATACCAGAGGCTACTGCTTTATGACCAGTGAATGATTTTCTCACAATCGCCTATCTTTCCGATGTAGGTCTATGCATAGTCAAGTTTTCATTGTCATATGGCACATCCTCCAATTCAACATCCACGCCTTCATCTTCATTTGGTATATGTCCTCCTCTTCTTCCATAATCAGTTCTCTTTGCCTTATATGTTCATTGCTTTTTCTAAAAGGTAATCCAAGTTCATCAAGTACACTATTGTTTTTTTAATATTTCTATCACGTTGCTTTTCATATTCTGTCATGCTCTGACAACCAATATGACTTGAATAATTTGGATTCTTTTTTACCCTAGCCATATTTCTTATACTATCCAGAGGTGATATACATGGAGGACCTGTAATCAGGAAAAAAAACATGTTAGAATGTATATACAAAAATAAAGGTTCTAAATATATTTCATAGAAAGTGCAAACGAGTAAGAGCACTTATCAAGGATATTAAAATTACAAAATATGTGAAATATCTTAATATCAAGAAGCATATAAGTAAAGATGTACCGAGAAATTGAATCAAACATCCAAGTCACTATTACACATGTTTTGCCTTTTTGCTAAAAAGGAATCAAATAGCATAAAACGCCTGATTTGTTCCCCCAAAAAAACAATGATGTAACGTTAGCAAATGACAACTTTAATGCTAATCGTCAATTTCATCTGCAAACAGTGGTATGTCCTCTTCTCCACTTCACCTAGATTCAGTGCAATCATCAACAACTTGCATTTTGCCTTTCTTTTTATGACATTGCAACTGTTATGCCACGAGATCAGCATCCACCATATCTGGTTCTACGTCATTCCTAACCAAAGACATTGCACCATGATTAGACAAAGGGACATATGCTTCTTCATCAGTCTCATCGTCACTAGCTGAAAATGAATTTGCTCCCTCATATTCATCATCAGAAGGTATATCATAGAAATTACGAGGATTCGTTTTCACCACCACTTGCCAATTTTGATGTGCATGATCATTCACATAATATACTTATTCAACTTAAGAAGCTAACACATATGGCTCATCTGTTTTCAGAAAGCGTTTCACGTTCACTGTAGTTATGCCATATATATGCTTCTCTTTTGATTCCCACATTTTCAGAGAACACATCATACCATTCACAGTCAAAGAGAATAACTTTATGGTTGCTACTATAATCAAGTTCTATAATCTCCTTTCGGACACCAAAGTATTCTTTTTCTCCACTGTGCACATCACCTTTCACCACAACATGTATGCTAAGATTTTTAGCCCGTGCTTTTGTGTGGAATCTATAACCATTTACAATATATCCATCAAAGCATGTCACTCTCTTCATAGGGCATTGTGCCAAAATTAGGAGCTTATGACTTGCTTTCTCATCACGTTGATTCTATAACTGGGTAACCTAGACAAGTAAATAAGATGTATCAGTACCTAAATTAATTGGATATGTTGGGAGTTATAATGTCTTACTTACACTTTCTTCAAACCACGCGGTAAAAGAGAGCGATGTATTAAGACTTTCATACTCCCCATAAACAAATACAAAAAAGGAAATTATGGTTATGAAGATTTTTTTGTATGTTCAAAATTTTGGAAGTTGCATTAAAAATTTCTTACTCAATGAAAGGTTATTCTCCATCACAATTTCTTGACACATAAAAGTGAGCACGCTTCCAGCCTCATGGAAAAGAACCTTGATAGTTCCTTAACCCAGTGGCCTTCCCATCTTCATGAAAATTGCTAATCCCTTATCTTATCTATCTCCATTGTCTTCATTCCTTTCTAGATGATTAAATCTAGTCTCAACTCTATGTAAATACCTTGAACAAAAGGTTAAACACTCATCTGCTATATAAGCTTCAGCAATTGACCCCTTCGAACGAGCTTTATTACGCACAAATTCTTTTAATGTGTGCATGATCCTAACCATCAACCAAAGCATAAAATAAGTGCAATGCGTAATACTCTATAATGTCTTTTTTTTTTTTAAACATTACAAGAAAGAAATCTATAGTACTTTTCAAATGGGTACATCCAATGATACAGAACTGGTCCAACGAGCTTTGCTTCGGTAGCCAGCGTTAAGTGCACCATGATGTCAAAAAAAGAAGGAACAAAAACACGCTCTAGCTTGCATAGCGTAATTGCAATGTTCTTCTCTAGTCTATTCAAAACATCAACCTTTAATGCCTTTGAGCATAATTGCTTAAAGAATAATGACAACTCAACAAGTGGTTCATACACATCCTTATCTAATTCTCCACGAAAGGTAGGTACTAGCAAATCTTGCATAAAGACATGACAATCATAACTCTTGAGCGATCCTGCTATTCTTCCCTCATTGACATTAACACATCGACCTATATTGGATGAATACCCATCTGACACCTTTAAATCTGCTAAGAATTTACACAAATCTCTTCTTTCGCTTAAACTTAATGTAAATGATGCTTTGGGAATCTCAAATTTGTCACCAACCTTTTTCGGGTGCAAGCTCTTTTTGATTCCCAATTGCACCAATGCAAGTATAAGCAGCCCTTCAAATTATCCTTGGTCTTTTTTGGTATATTCATGAGGTTTCCTAGTATGCTTTCATAAATGTTTTTGTCAATGTGCATAACATCTAAGTTATGGCGAATCAAGTTCTTCCTCTAATAAGGTAATTCAAAAAAGATACTTTTCTTCTCCCAGTTGTAAATTAACTTCGATTTTGTTCGCTTCCTTTTACCCTCAACCTTGCCAAATTGAATATTTTCAAAATTGCCAATCTGTTCAAGAACGTCATCACCAGATAACAATTTAGGAGGAGTATCTATCTCTATTGTGCTATCAAAAGCTTTTTTGTCAAATCTACACCTATGATCAGCTTCCAAGAATCTACAATGACCCATGTAGCATTATTTGTTCCAATGAGGCAAGTAACATGACCATGTATCTTTCTTATAAACTAGGAAAGCAAGACGTCCTTTTACACTCCATCCAGCTAAATTATCATATGTAAGAAAATCATTAATTGTCCACATCAAAGTCGCACGCAAATTAAAATATTCAGCTTTAAACACATAATACATATTTACCCCATTCTATAAAGTCTTAAGTTCATCAATTAATGCATCAATTAATGGTTGTAAGTACACATCAATATCAGTTCCAGGAGCAGTTTTACCAAGGATGATCATGTTTAAAAATGTATATGGCTTTTTCATACACATCTAAGGTGGTAAAATTGTAAGGAATCAAAAAAACAGACCAAATGTTGTAGGTTGATTTATATTTGCATACGGAGTAAACCCATCACTACATAAACCCAATCTCACATTGCGCGGATCTTTTGTAAAATCAGAATAGGATGCATCAAATGACTTCCAAGCCTGTGCATCTGCAGGATGCCTTAATATCTCATCATCTCGACGTTTATCTTTATGCCACCGCATGTGAAAAAGCTGTTTTGGCCAACATAAATAGTCTTTGGAGTCTTGGTATAAGAGGAAAATAGCGTAATATCTTATACAAAATGTTTTTCCTCTGTCGCTTTTTATCACTTTCATCATCACTATCATCAACCTCTTCTCTCTTGTCCTTCCACCTAGGATGAGCACATTTAGAACATTTGTCTGCATGCTCATGGTCCTTCCAATAAAGTATACAATCATTCTTAAAAGCCTCAATTTTCACATAACTCAAGCCAAGGCCACGTGTATACTTTTTTGCTTCATAAGCCTTTTTTGGAAATGTATCATCAAATCAAATGCTTTCTTTGAAAGCTCAAGTATCAATGTGAGAGACTTATCACTCCAGCCACATAAACACTTTATATGGAGGATATGTATCACAAACTCTAACTTTGAGAATTTCTCACATCCTAGAAATAACTCATTCTCAGCATCTCTAACTAATCTAGCAAACTTCTTAAGTACTTCAAGGGACTCACTAATTTCAGGTCCACCTAACCTTTCAAACTCATCCATTATATGAAATGCTCGGGTATTTGTGATGTCATTTACCATGGCCAATGTTTCATCTACATCCTCCTCACCCAGTGACAAATCGGATCTTGGTGCTCATCTCCATCACTGCTATCCTTTTGACTTGCATCAATAGGCTCTTCATGAGCAGATTTCTCCATGAAACTCCCATGGATTGTAACTCCTCACTATCCCATCATTGAGCAAATGAAGCATAACTATTTTTCTATTTTGGTAACTATAATTGTTACAATTGACACATAAGCATTTTATTTTTCCATTTTTAACCACATTAGCAAAAGCAAACTCAAGGAACTGTTTTACCTCGTTCATATATTCTAGCTTCTTCCTACAATTAAACATCTTCGAGTTCGTCTAACTTCGATCCTTATTCATTTCTGTCAATTATAATATAAACTGATTACTTTTCCACAAAAAGATTTTCTGTCATTCATATTTAAACTCAAAGAGAGTGCTAATTTGGCAAAAAATACAAACTAAACTCATCAACATGCAAAGAACAACAAAAATTGGTACTTCAATAACATAAAATGATAACTTTTCAGCTTTGCCTTTTCATTCGCTTCTAGATCTGCTATAAATTTTTAAGGCTTGGTAAAGCTACTGTGAGGCAGCACATTAGTTCATGATTGTTATCAATAAAACAGGGCAGTCAATTACGGAGATCCTGATGTGCGGTAGTGTGACGCAGCACTCTTATGTACAATTAATTGCCTGTCATGCAACTCATAGTACTTGCTAGATGTGTTCTGACTATGTAGTGTGTATATCGTGTAATGCCATCGTGCAACATCAAAATCCATCACAAAAAAGCAAGTTCATAAGGGAACTCTCTAATTGCTAAATTAGGTGTAATTGAAAATTCAATATAATTAAACTACAACATGTAGCTATATCATACCAAAAGTATAAGTAATAAGTAAATCAAAACCCAATTGACACAAATAATACTCATATCAAAATATAATAATCATTGTAGTGAGATGAGATTTTATAGTAATACCACCAAGAAGATGAACAATTACATAAAAATTAGGATGAACAATCGATGCAATCAATTAAGAAGCTAGATTGAAACTTAAAAAAGAGTTAAATTTAATTTCATAGTAGAAATGTTGAAATTGAATGCTTTACCGAATCACAACACAACTCAGAGAGTGAAGTATTGAACTTTTCCTTCCAAAAGCGCTAGCCAGCGACAGAAAAACAAGCGATCCCAAGCAGCAACAGATCAAAAGTCATTTTCAAAACAAACAAGCCTGATCAAGCCATTTAGTCAGCATTATAATATTGTTTCTATAGAAAAATTGACAACCAAAAGGGAGGTGTTAAGAAAGCAAGAGATACAAAGATCATGAATGGGCAATTTTTAGAATCTATAAAGAATTCAAGCGCTTTAAGTTCCTTATTCAAAGGAAAGAGATATCTTCTTGACTTAATAAAGATAGACCACACCATTAAAGAGGAAAAAAACAAAGAGAAGCTTGATGACGTCTGCATATACAAGGATTCTTTATGCCATTACAAGCTTCCAACTTCTGGAAACATATGAATTTCTTCATCCTTTATTTTGACATTGATGATGAATACAACTACAAAACAAAATACAACTTCCTATCTCTAGACGATGGATAGAATAGTAGTAATTCTTCTAGTCCTTGATTTATATGGTAGAGTGTAGGCATGCATTTATTCTAGTCCATCTATCATAGATTTCAAGGCTATTGCAACATTTGGAAGCCACAGATTCTTGAAGCCTGAGGACTGCTGTAGGAATAAATTGACAGAACAGCAAATGTGAGTGTATGTGTGTGTGCAAATTTGGAGGACAATAGGAAAACAAAACCAAAAGACACCAAGTGGCTGTAGTTGATCTCAAGCAAAGGTAATCAATGGTTTCAAAGTCTCTACCCTTTTCTTGATTGTTCAAAATGGAAATATCTCCTAGTAACATTAGAAGGAATATCCAATAGGCCACTACTTGCACGTCTGTGTACAAAAATTGACAGAAAAAAAAGAATAACATGAAAAAATAGGGGGGGGACATTAACAAACTGAAGAGCAAGAAGTAAATTGAAAAGAAAAGGATAAAAAAAGGATGATAAATAAGACCTAGTCAAAAAAACAAGAGGAAATAAGTTGTGACTTCTGAAATGACGGGTATAATCACAAAGTGAAACCAGAATCGGTGTAATAAATCTCACACTAGCCCTTGAAGAGCATTAAATCCATTTGAAGTTGAAAGCTTGGAAGGAATTTAGGCTAAAAATGGATCTAGCTTATATCAGCTGTTTACAGTAGTCATCTGAACTCATAAAGTAGCACATTAATAAACTTCGACAACTATGCGCCAGTGCAAGTGGCAGATTAAAAAACTATAAACCCCCTGTTCACATTTTGCACCTACTGTGAATCACACAATCGCATACCAAATACTCCTGTGGTCAACTCCATTAAGACAATGATAGCTACACTATTACGGTGAGAAAGAAAAATCCACTACACAAAGACATCAAGGCATTCAAAAAAAAAAAAAAAACAACGGTTTTGGGAGCCTCGTAATTCTCTTGTAGCCAATTTCTACCTTACACATATCAACTACATGCCGATGCCAACTCTGGATATGATTATGATCTCCATAAATGAAATGGCTTGACATGTTCACACACTTGTCGAAGGACATCATGACATTTCAAAAAACACAGGGAGACTGAAAAATTTCTTACACCCTTTTCTTCCAACACCATTTTGCACTTGTTGTACCAGAGATTGTCATAGACATGAGCATGATTTCAAATAATGTACTATGTTCAAATGCGCCAGATAAAATACCAGATATTTAGTACCCCAAAGCTACAAGACCTTTAGAAAATCCATTACTATAATGATAGCTGCCATGGGTCTGCTGTAACAATGTTTATAAGGTCAAGACATATGCCTCGTTTGCTATGAAAGAAGGGAAACACATGTCATAGAAGTTTTAATACTAAGGCAATACCCAAGTGAATACCATGGAGTCTTGTACCATTGTTTATCACTAGAGTAACTATATACAAATACCACCACTACTCAAACATCAATAATAGCAACGAGGATAAAACGATTTATGTTACTCACACAAAGCCTTCCTCTGAAATTCCAAATAACCAAAATCTAAGTCATCAAGAAACAATACAAACTAATTCATATTAACCAAAACCTAAAACTGATTTTCAAAGAACTGTGAAACAAAGGGTGATGGAATGGGTGAATTTCACTTTCAAAGAACCACGTAGCAGATGGGAAGAAATACAAATTTGTTGCAACCAACATCTCACCAACACAGATTACTTATGCAAACAAGACTCCCGAAACCAACAAGACGCCTGAAACAAACTAAAAATTGGTTTAATAGTACAATTAGGGTTTATGTGAAGCTAAGGAAGAGAGATAAAAGGGGATACCCTGCTATCACAATTGTATCACCAATTCAACCCTTCAATCTACTAATCAATCTCGCGTTGCTCTGAGAAGAAGAAAGGACAGATGAATCCCACGCTTAATTGCAAAAAAGTTGAAGAAATGACCGAGTTCTAGATCAAACGCTCAATTGGAAGAAAGGATAGAAGAATCCAAGCTTATTTAATCTCGCGTTTTTCTGAAAAAAAGTTAAGGACAGCACAATTGATCGCACGCTCAATTGGTAGTAGGGAAGAATTGAAGGAGGAGGAGAATGAATGCCTAGCAAAGGATAAGTGTTACCTAAGAATGAGATTAGGGGGGGGAAAAACAAAAACTTTAAATTAAAATAGGAAAAAGGAAAGGAGGAATTCCAAATTAAAATTAGTGAATCCCCCCCCTCCAAAAATGTCCCGCTAATTAAATAAAAAAAGTTACATGTCTTTTGTGGCAGCCATATAAAATTGCCACTACTGTCTAGTATTTTGTGGCAATATTTATTTTGCTAAAAAATTTTTTTAGATTTTTATATTATTATAGCAATTTAAAAATTGCCATAAAAAACTGCTACAAAAAACTACCTTTCTTATAGTGGAAGATTCACCTATAATAGTCTATCTTCCCTCCTTCTCCTTTCCTTTTGAATTTACAAGTTTGATATGTCTTTCCTCCTTTTGGTCATTTGGAGTCCCTAAGGACTCATTTTGGTCCAAGTTTGCCAAAGCTTCCAAGAAAGTGGCTACTTCCTAACATTAGTTATGTGAAATGATTTTGCTCGAGATTCTTGAGGGGATTTCTGATTTACTTGCGTCTTCTCACTATCCTACAAATTTTCTAAATCTATTAGTAAATCATTAACTCGTTGCTAAACCTCCCCTAGTGTTATTTCACTAATAGCATGACTACAATTCCCAAGCAAGATGTTTGTCACGGCTCCACTAGTAGAATACTTCTCTATTTCTCTAGGCTTTTCTATACTAATCAGCATGTTTTGTCAAGATCTTTATGTCCTTTTGCCTACTCCATCACCAATGAGGCTATTTTTAACAAAATCAACATTTTCATCAATGTTGTGGAGTCCCTCTCCCTGATTTACCAAGCTAATATCTTGAATTTCTAACTCATCATCAATGGAAGGAAAGTTTTCATCACCTTGTTGTTCAGATGTGCTTATAAAGTTAGATGAAGATCTATTGGTCTTAAACTTGTATACCTGAACTGGGACCTTGGTCTCCATGATTTTATTCTAAATACTTCATCATGAACTGTCAAGAAAACTTCGACATCAATTAGATTGAGAGAAGTCGTATCAATTATAACTCTTGCTGCTCCCATGAATTGCTCATAAAGAGTCTCTTAATCAAAAGCTACAATATATTCCCATCTATTTGCTATTTTTCTGAAATTATTAGTGTTCTATGCATGTGTCAAGACCCCTATCAGTTCTAACTAAGTTTACCTTGTTCTACACTGTAACGCCCCCAATTCCTAATGTATGATTAGTCCAACCTAACTATTCATAAATTATTGATTAGCAGCGGAAGTCTTTTAATTGAAGGCATTACCGTCGTTCCGTAACGGAACAAAGCTAACTGAAGTTACCTGCATCATTTCGTGACCCACTTAATTACCTGACTCACCCCGTAATTGAAATAACATACATTCAGTCATTTATATAAGTTGTGATATACCTAACTCAAAGTATGATTACAAAATACTAGTAACTGCAGTGTCCAAAAAGCATACACATCCGTCAGGTGCTTAGGATACTAGCCTATAAATCACTGTGAGCGTGTGGCAAGCAAATCTTCCACAAACGGAACTGCAATGCCCTTTCATTTCTTGCTACATGCTGATTTGTCAGTGGGAGGACTATTCACTGATCCGTTGCCTAAAACAGAAAACATGAAAACATTCGACATATGAGCCGAAACTCAGTACGTACAACCCTATGGAGTAAAATAAGTTTTGAATTAACTCAGTTGGGCACCCGCATTTCAAAATATTTATTTTGTAAATAGGAGAGAGAGAATGTATAATTAAAATTGATTTGCCACTTATTATCTGAAAGGAAACCCCTTGTTGATGTTTGTAACGATCTTGAGATAGCTACACACCTTTCAGGCCGATTAGAGAGCCTGAGTTGCAGCCGCTCGGGTAAATTGAAGGGCATAAGCCCTGATGATTGATAATTGATGGGGCCACTTGATTATGTAACAAAACATTGCATAAAATGATTCATTATATGATTATCAAATTCATTTTGCGTAGTTTGAGAAACATGTGAGTTTTCGAAGAGTACAAGCAATGTACATACTTGGTCTTTGAAAATCTTTCTGTTTTTGAAAATTATTTGCCGGCAATTTGAAGCGATCGATGTGGCCTCACTGCTGCTCCAAGTACGTAATTTTTTCCTTAATCAGTGAAAGATTAAGAAATTTTATTATCTTTACTAACTCAACGAATAATTTAAATTCTCTTACCTTCTCTTTTTATTATCATGAAACAACTGTGCATTCATTTAAATGGGTTCCATTTTATTTTCATTTTTGTTTCTCTCCTTCATACGGCCAATGGTCTTTTTATTATATGTTGTGCTAACGGAATGGGGTGGCTCGTCTTACGTTTATTATTAACGGCGTTTTCGCCAGTACCACTTGAATTATCGTGTCAAATTCAATAATATCGTCATTCCTTCGCATTTGTTAGAATTAGTGGCATTTTTAATAATTGTTACTTTTAGTATTATCATTACTGATATTCGTTGTCCCTGAGGATATCAACAACACCCTTAATAATGTTTTAGTGAGTATTTTTGGTTATTCCTTTATTGAGTGAATCACGCTAGGCATTAACCTTGGTTTTCGACCCGGTTTAGGAGAAGTCATGGTCTTGAGCTCGAGCCCCAGATCAAGTCATAATCATACGATTACTCAGAGCTTATAACTTAATCGATCTCACACTTAGCTTATTATTCTTAGAACGCCCAAGATCATTACATCCACTTTCCTTCTTTTCTTCTTCCATCTCCATTTGACAACTAATTCCTAACATATATCCGCACAATCACTCATGCATCTATATTCCCTTTTCATTAACATGGTTAACTTATTTAAACACAAGGAAGCAACATAATTAAAATAGGCATAATCAAGAACAATGTTAACCAAGAACCTAAATCACCATGTCCATGATTATACATACATTTCCAATACGTGTACAATCTATTAACCCCATTCAAATATTACTTAATATTAATTAAACACAATTAAAACACCATAAAGTAGTTCAGTTTCTCATCCCAAACCTAAAACCTTAACCTTATTTACCAATTTATGATAACACACACATCTTATAACCAAACTTTTAGAACCAAATTCTTACTAATTCCATTCAAACCCTCATTATAACTCACTTAACCACCATATAAGTCACAATCAGGCATGTATTTTGTATTTACATCACAACCCCTAATCACCTATTCGTAAGCAAAGTATACACATACAATACCCTTATACGTATATACATATATATATTTTTTTTCTATTCAAACATCAATTAACTCACTTAAACACTAGTCATTCATATAATGAACTTAAACATACTTTAAACCCTAAACCTTGATTTCTCCACTTCAAGGCCACAACCTATTCATCCAACATATTTTTTTTTTTTCCCTTGTTAATCTCATTCAAATGCGCATTTCAAATCAATCCCAAAATCACCATCACCAACCAATATCCAATATAATGGCCAAACCCCTCACTTACCACACTCATCCTCATCCCTCAAGTTCACAACTCAAATCAATTCACCACAATGATTCAAGAATTTTGCAAATAAACACTTATCTATGATAATTACACCATTTACAATCAAAATTTCAGCATAAAAGATCAAAATTGAATGAAGTGGGGGTTGGGGTTCTCACCTCTCAACCTACTAGAATTACTCAAATACACACACAAAGGAGGGGAGAGGGAAGGCCAGCTGGTGGGCAACGGCTTCCGGCAACGGCGGGTGGTGATTTCCAATAGCTGGGGGTGGCCAGCGCACATGATGGTGCAGCAAGGGAGGGGGCCGAACGGGGGCCGCGAGACAGGGGAGGGCAAAGGGGGTGTCGGCAGGGTAGAGGAAGTAGGGGGAAAGTGTTTGGGTTTAATTAATTTTATTCGGTCTACTTTGGGTGGTAAATTTATCTAGTTTGGATTATTTTTAATTATTCTTTTTCCTTTTTTTCCTTCTTTTTACCTTTTTATTTTATGACACCTAACCCCTTTTCTAGATTTTTTTTCCATCTTTATCCAATTTCGTTTATTTTTATTTTATTCATTTCATACATGCATGTATTTTTTAGATATAATTATATATATATATATATATATATATATATATATATATATATATATATATATATATATATATCTATATATATATATATATATATAAAATTGAAGTAGTAATTTTGGCTAGAATTAATAAATTTAAATTTTACCTCCTTTAAATATAAATTTGGGAGAAGGCATCCTCATTTTCTTTTTATTATTATTATTATTATATTATTATTATTACTATATTTATTCATTTATTATTATTATTATCATTGTTGTTGTTATTATTATTATTATTATTATTATTATTATTGTTATTATTACTACTACTACTACTTCGCAATTTAGTCCTTTGACAATTAGGCATTCAAATATTCATTAGAACTTAAATGAATTATTAAGGAGCATAACAAGATTCATTTCGAGGTCACGCCGTCATTTCGACCTGCGATGCGCAAATATTTATACATACATACATAAAATGCTAATTTAAAATGCGGCACCTAACTTGATTAATTGCGATTAGGATAATTCGAACTAATTAACATGAATCTTAGGTTCAGGCCATTACAACCTTCCCCCCTTAAAATAAGTTTCGTCCTCGAAACTTGCAATGGGAAAGAAACATTGTATGTACCTCAAAGAGGTGTGGGTGCTTGCTCCTCATGTCTTCCTCGGTTTTCCATGTGGGCTCTGCTGAGTTATGGTTGGTCCAGAAAACCTTAACTAGACGAATGCTTTTGTTTCGAAGTTGATTAACTCTGTAATCTGATATCTTTATGGGACGCTCCTCGTACATTAGGTTTTCAGCAACTTCTACTGGCTCTGTTATGATGATATAATTTGGATCTGGAATATATTTTCGGAGCTGTGAAATATGAAAAATGTAGTGTACATGTTCAAGTTCTATTGGTAGCTCCAACCTGTAAGCCATAGGATTCTCAATAATTTCATAAGGGCCAATGTATCTGGGACTCAATTTGCCCCTGAGGTTGAATCGCCTAACTCCTTTAGCTGGGAACACCTTTAAAAATGCCTTACCCCCTACTTGAAACTCTAATGGTCTTCTCCGTTTGTCTGCATAACTTTTCTATCTGCTTTGGGTTGCTTTGATATGTTCTCAAATTTTCCTTATCGTTTCAGTGGTTCCTTGAATCAGCTCAGGCCCTAAGATTAATGCCTCATCAAGCTCGCTCCAACATAATGGGGTTCTGCATTTTCTTCCATATAGTGCTTTAAAAGGGGCCATTTTAATGTTAGATTGATAACTGTTATTGTAGTAGAATTCTACCAATAGTACATAGTCTTCCCACTTTCCTTGGAAGTCAAGCATACATGCCCGAAGCATATCTTCCAGGATTTGATTCACCCTCTCAGTTTGTTCATCAGTCTCAGGCCAGTATGAACTACTAAAATTCAATTTAGTGCAAAGGCCTTTTGCAACGCTTGCCAAAATCGAGCCTGAAATCTTGCGTCTCGATCCGATACTATATCCTTTGGTATGCCATGCAGTCGAACTATTTCTTTGACATATAACTGTGCTAGTCTCTCTACGTCCCAAGTGCTATGAATTGGTATAAAATAGGTAGATTTAGTGAATCTATCCACAATGACCCAAATAGCATTCTTCCTTAAAGCAGAGAGGGGCAATCCCATAATAAAATCCATTGAAATTGAATCCCATTTCCAAGTAGGTATTTCTAAGGGCCTCAATTCGCCCACAGGGCACTGGTGTTCAACTTTCACCTTTTGACACGTCAAACACTTATCTACATACTCTGCAATCTCTTTTTTCATGTTTTCTCACTAGAAAAATTATCTCAGATCCCTATACATTTTTGTTACTCCTGGGTGTACTGAGTATCGCATGTTATAGGCTTCCTCTAAAATCCTTCTCTTCAACTCCTCCTTATTAGGCATGCATAGTCTATTTTGAAACCTCAAGGTTTCATCTTCATGTATTACAAAACCAGGCGATTTTCTTTGTGCAACATTGCACTTAAGCTTTTCAAGCGTTGCATAATCCTTTTGACTTGCTTTAATTTCTTCTAATATGGAAGGTTTCACCTCTAGTGTTGCTATTAAGCCATCTGTATATCCAGGTAGCACAAGCTCGATACCCATGGTTTCGAGGTCCCTCGAAATTTCAAGTTGAGTATTCGTCATTGCATTTAATCCATGTTAGGTCTTTCTACTGAGTGCATCTGCCACTGCATTCGCCTTTCCGGGATGATATTGAATTTACAAATCATAATCTTGTGGCAACTCCAGCTATCGTCGGTGTTTTAAATTGATCTCCTTCTGAGTAAAGATATACTTTAGACTTTGGTGATCAGTGTAAATCTTGCACGACACTTCATATAGGTAGCGTCGTCAGATTTTTAAGGCAAAAACTATCGCAGCTAACTCGAAATCATGAGCGGGGCAGTTCTTCTTATAAGGCTTGAGTTACCTAGAAGCATAGCCTATTACTTTGTTATTCTGCATTAAGCCACAGCCTAACCCGTTCTTAGAAGCATCACTATAAATGGTGTACTCTTTTCCTTCTTCAGGCAAGGTAAGGATAGGCGCTATTGTTAAGCGTCTCTTTACTTCTTGAAATGCCTCTTCGCATTTGTCTGACCACTCGAATTTAGTGGTTTTCTTCAATAGGTTGGTGACTAGAGATACAATCTTCGAGAAATCCTTCACAAATCTTTTATAATATCCTGCTAAACCCAAAAAACTCGTTACTTCTGTCACATTGATGGGTCTAGGCCATTTAATTACTGCATTTTTCTTCTAAGGATCAACTTTGATTCCTTTCTTAGTGACTACATTCCCCAAAAATGTCACTTTGGTTAGCCAGAACTCACACTTTTTTAATTTGGCATACAACTGATGTTTCCTTAAGGTTTGTGACACAATCCTCAAATGATTCGCATGCTCCTCCTTGTCCTTGGAGTATATCAAAATGTTATCTATGAAAACCACCACAAATTTATCCAGATAAAGTCTGAACACTCTATTCATGAGATCCATGAATGCAGCAGATACATTTATTAGCCCAAAATGTATCACAGTAAACTCACAATGGCCATATCTAGTACTGAAGGCTGTTTTGGGGATATCTTCGCGGTTAATTCTAAGCTGGTGATAGCCAGACCTCAAATCAATCTTTGAAAACACCCCAACTCCTTGTAACTTATCAAACAGATCATCTATTTGAGGCAAAGGGTACTTATTCTTAATGGTTATTTTATTTAACTGTCAATAATCTATGCACAACCTTAGGGTTCCATCCTTTTTCTTCACAAATAACACTGGAGCTCCCTATGGTGAGACACTTGGCCTGATAAATCCTTTTTGCAATAACTCGTCCAATTGGGTTTTCAACTCCTCGAGCTCAGTTGGTGCCATCCTGTATGGGGCTTTTAAAATGGGCTGTGCACCAGGAATTAACTCAATCTCAAAATTAATTTTCCTTTGAAGAGGTAGGCCTGGTAACTCCTCAGGGAAAATATCAGAAAATTCACAAACCACAAGAATATTTTCTATTTTTATCTCCTCTTCTTTAATCTCGGTGGCATAGCACAAATATCCTATGCACCCCTGTCTTAGCATCTTGTTTGCTTTCATGATTGAAATTATTGAACGCTTCTTCCAAAACCTCTCCCCATAAAAACATACTTCCCGACCTTTTGCCTCCCTTAAAGTGACCTTAAGGTCCTTACAGTCTATGTTCGCCCTATAAACAGTCAACCAGTCCATTCCCAAAATTATATCAGAATCTGGCATATCAAATTGAAACAAGTCCCCAGGGAACTCATGCTCAATTATTACAATAGGAACATGCTTATAAAGGACAAGACATTCTATTGCTTGCCTATTTAGTAAACTAATTATATAGTTCGCCCATTCCTCATTTTGTTTCAAATTCAATTGTAATGCAGCTTGAGTGGATATGAATGAATGAGTTGCCCCCGAGTCAAATAAAACACAAAATGGTTTTGAATTTAAAAAGAGAGTATCAGTGACAACCGTACCAAAAACTGTAACTTCCTTTTTGCTCATTGTGTAGGCTCGTCCTGCCATTGGGGGCTTCGAGGGCAAGTTTCTTTGACGTGGGGGTGGTACAGGCCTTGCAACTCCCTTTTTCACAGCTTTCTGTCTTGGGGGCAGGTAGCAATTGAATGGTCAGGGCTTCCGCACCACATGCACTTGTTAGTACCTATACGGTATTCAGCTGTAGTATGGTTTGTTCGTCCACACTTGGCACAAGGCTCCTTTGATGCCACCAGATGACTCTTGTCAAGGCCAGCAGTAGGTTTCTTTTGCGCAACACTCTCACTTGACGTACCGTGATCATTTCACTTCCTCTTCTGGTTTCCTGAATTCAAAACCCTTAACTCACCCTTCGCTCTCTCCACTTCAGCAGCTCTTTCGTACCGCTCCTACTAAGTTTGAATTGGCTGGCCTGCCAATTGATTCCGAACATAAAAGGCTAAACCTTTCTCAAACTTTCTCATTTTTAGCCTTTCAGTTGCCACAAAATCTGGAGCGAACCTTGATAGCTCCATAAACTTACTGGTATATTGCATTACTGTCATATTCTTACTCATCTTTAACTCTATGAATTCTTTCTCCTTTTGTCGTTGGACTATGATTGGATAGAATTTAGCCCTAAGTTCCTAAAGAAATTTAGCCCAAGTGAGCTCGGGTCCCTGTAACTTATCTTTCACACTACTTCACTAGATATCTGCTTCACCAGCCAAATAGAAAATTCCTATGTTGACTTTTTTCTCTTTAGGCACTTCAACTACTGTAAATATCTTTTCCATTCCCTTAATCCAGTCATCCAGCTCTACAGGGTCAAGGTTTCCATCATAAACCTTAGGGTTGCATCGAGCTACCCTACCAGCTAATTTATCAGACTTTGAAGAGTTTTCTGGAGGTACAGGGAGTGTAGGGGATGCAGGAAGAATCCTTTTCATTAGTTCAATTACTAAATTCTTCCAATAATTCAGATCCTCCACACTACTAGACACTTCCAAGGCCACTGTTAGGTCTCCAGTAGGGTACTGCTGGGGGTCCTCATTTACCCAATTATTTGAATCCTGGGGTTCATCTTCCTTGTTATTCTGATTGTTGTTCACAGGCTCTGACATACTATAATACTAAGTCACATAAGCAAAGCTTATTATCTCAATTTGTACAATATTATTATAAAGCAATAATCATTTAGAATCAAAACTCAATTTAACTCAAACATTAACTTTATTGTATATACATGTACATATATACATATGAAAATTTCATACAAAATCAAAAGAGTATTACAGCACTTCACGATAACCTTCCCTGCCTTCTAACTAAGGCTCCTAACCTAATCCTTTACCTTAGTCACTAACTAAGGTTGTCGTACCAAGTCAAATCTGCCCTGAACCCAAAAAGAAAAGGCAGACACCTTGTCATAGCTGGCTAAGTTAGCCCACCTATATACATCATATATACATGCCATAAACAAAAGAATATCACACTATACCAGCTACCCGAAACAAAATGACCAAAACAGGCCTACCCTATAAGCAGGAGTAGGGTCATGCCTAACGATCCTGAGAGAGATCGTAATCAGGGTCAGAGGAATCATCATCCTCCTCTCCTGAGTCACTGCCAAAATCCTGCATCTCTGAATCCTCGTCCTCAAGATCACCCTCGTGACCCACTAGCCTCTCCTCTAAGGGCTCATTCTCTCGCACCTCCTCCTCTGGCTTATTAAGCTCCATCTCACCCTCATCAGAACTCACCTCTATGAGCTCTGGGGAACTCAGAACCTCCTCAACTATATAAACCTCACTTCCTGAGCCAGCCTGCGGAGAAGCAGGTGGCAGCTGAATGGGAGGCTGTGGGGGCAGTGGCCCCTGGGCTGGTGGGGGTGGGGGTGGGGGTGGAACGACAGGTGGGTGCATATCAAGGGCAGGAAAAATGCATGGAAGGATATCATAAGAGATGCCTATCAACTCAAACTCCTCTCGTAGTGATAGTTCTCTAGTAATCACATACCAAGCCCCTAAGATCTAGAACCACTCCGCATCGGGCCCTGGGTCTCCTGTAACCATGAAGTGATGGTATCGTAGTCTAAACTCGTGCCAAGGGGTAGCGAGAGGCAGAGACCACAGCAGTCTGCACGCACAGGCCATTATGTCATGAAATTCGGACAGAGGGTCCTCTTGCATGTGGGCCACCATGGCCGCATGTAGGGTAGAGATATGAGCCGCTACTGAAGTCTGCAGTGCCATGTGAATGTTATACGGGTTCGTCGCACTCCTGGATGAGCCATTTAAACATGAAAATAACAAGAAGAGGGTATAAGTCACATTTACACATAAATTTTCACTAAAGAAACTCAATTTACTTATATTATTATCACAAACACATAAATCGTAGTTTTTGAACGTCCTATGCTCACAGTGATTGGCTAACTTGGCTTTGATACAACAACTGTAATTTCCCCAATTCCTAATGCATGATTAGTCCAACCTAACTATTCATAAATTATTGATTAGCAGCGGAAGTCTTTTAATTGGACCATTACTACCGTTCTATAACGGAACAAGGCTAACTGAAGTTATCTGCATCATTGCATGGCCCACTTAATTACCCGACTCACCCCATAATTGAAATAACATACATTCAGTCATTTATATAAGTTGTGATACACCTAACTCAAAGTATGATTACAAAATACTAGTAACTGTGATGTCCAAGAAGCATACACATCCGTCAGGTGCTTAGGATACTAGCCTATAAATCACTATGAGCGTGTGGCTAGCGAATCTTGAACAAACGAAACTGCAATGGCCTTTCATTTCTTGCTACATCCTGATTTGTCAGTGGGAGGATTGTTCACTGATCCCTTACCTAAAACAGAAAACATGAAAACATTTGAAATATGAGCCGAAGCTCAGCATGTACAGCCCTATATAGTAAAATAAGCTTTGAATCAACTCAGCTGGGCGCCCGCATTTCAAAATATTTATTTTGTAAACAGGAAAGAGAGAGAATGTATAATTAAAATTAATTTGCCAGTTATTATCCGGAAGTGGACCCCTTGTTGACATCTGTAACTATCTTGAGATAGGTGCACACCTCCCAGGTCGATCGGAGAGCTTGAGTTGTAACCGCGCGGGTAAATTGAAGGGCATAAGCCCTGATGATTGATAATTGATGGGGCCATTTGATTATGTGACAAAACATTGCATAAAATGATTCATTATATGATTATCATATTGATTTTGCATAGTTTGAGAAACATGTGAGTTTTCGAAGAGCACAGGTAATGTATGTACCTGGTCTTTGAAAATCTCTCTCTTTTTTTAAAAATCGTTTGCTGGCAGCTTGAAGCGACCGATGTGGCCTTACTTCTGCTCCAAGTATGTAATTTTTTCCTTGATTGGTGAAAGATTAAGAAATATTATTATCTTTACTAACTTAACGAATAATTTAAATTATCTTGCCTTCTCTTTTTATTATCATGAAACAACTGTTATTCATTTAATTGGGTTCCATTTTGTTTTTATTTTTATTGCTCTCCTTCACATGGCCAATGGTCTTTTATTATATGCTGTGCTAACGGAATGGGGTCGCTCGTGTTACGTTTATTATTAACGGCGTTATCACCAGTACCACTTGAATTATCACGTCAAATTCAATAATATCATCCTTCCTTTGCATTTGTTAGAATTAGTGTCATTTTTAGTCATTGTTACTTTTAGTATTATCATTACTGATATTCGTTGTACTTGAGGATATCAACAACACCCTCAATACTGTTTTAGTGAGTATTTTCGGTTATTTCCTGATTGAGTGAATCACACTAGGCTTTAACCTTGGTTTTCGGCCCAGTTTAGGAGAAGTCGCAGCCTTGAGCTCGAGTCCCAGATCAAGTAGTAATCATACGATTACCCAAAGCTTATAACCCAACCGATCTTACACTTAGCTTATTATTCTTAGAACGCCCAAGATCATTACTTCCACTTTCCTTCTTTTCTTCCTTCATCTTCATTTGACAACTAATTCCTAACATATATCCACACAACCCCTTATGCACCTATATTCCCTTTTCATTAACATGGTTAACTTATTTAAACACACTGAAGCAACATAATTAAAATAGACATAATCAAGATAAATGTTAACCAAGAACCTAAATCACCATGTCCATTATTATGCATACATTTCTAATACATGTATAATCTATTAACCCCGTTCAAATAGTACTTAATATTAATTAAACATAATTAAAACACCATAAAGTAGTTCAATTGCTCGTCCCAAACCTCAAACTTTAACCTTATTTACCAATTTATGATAACACACACATCTCATCACCAAACTTTTAGAACCAAATTCTTACTAATTCCATTCAAACCCTCCTTATAACTCACTTAACCACCATACAAGTCACAATGAAGCATGTATTTTGTATTTACATTACAACCCCTAATCACCTATTCATAAGCAAAGTATACACACACAATACGTTTATACATATAGACATATATTTTTTTTTCTATTTAAACATCAATTAACTCACTTAAACACTAGTAATTCATACAATGAACTTAAACATACTTTAAACCCTAAACCTTAATTTCTCCACTTCAAGGCCACAACCTATTCATCCAACATTCTCCTCATTAATCTCATCCAAATATGCATTTCAAATCAATCACAAAATCACCATCAACAACCAATATCCAATATAATGGCCAAACCCTTCACTTACCACACTCATCCTTATCCCTCAAGTTCACAACTCAAATCAATGTACCACAATGATTCAAGAATTTTGCAATAAACACTTACCTATGATAATTACACCATTTACAATCAAAATTCAGCATAAAAGATAAAAATTGAATGAAGTGGGGGTTAGGGTTCTCACCTCTTAACCCACTAAAATTACTCAAACACACACACAAAGGAGGGGAGAGAAAAGGCCAGCTGGTGGGCAACGGCTTCTGCCTTCTGGTGGCCGGCGATTTCCGGTAGCTGGGGGGCGGCCGCTGTGCATGGTGGCACAGCAGGGGAGGGGACGAACGGGGGCCGCGAGATAGGGAAGGGCAGAGGGGGGGTGTCGGGCAGGGTAGAGGAAGCAGGGGGAAGTGTTTGGGTTTAATTAATTTTATTTGGTTTACTTTAGGTGGTAAATGTATCTAGTTTAGATTATTTTTAATTATTCTTTTTCCTTTTTTCTTCTTTTTACCCCTTTTATTTTGTGCCACCTAACCCCTTTTCTAGATTTTTTTTCATCGTTATCCAATTTCTTTTATTTTTATTTTATTCATTACATACATGTATGCATTTTTTAGATAGAATCATATATATATAATATATATATATATATATATATATTATATATATATATATATATATATATATATATATATATAATTACAGTAGTAATTTTGGCTAGAATTAGTAAATTTAAATTTTACCTTCTTTAGATATAAATTAGGGAGAAGGCATCCTCATTTCCTTTTTATTATTATAATTACATTATTACTATAACTATATTTGTTCATTTATTATCATTATTATTGCCTCACAATTTAGTCCTTTGACAATTAGGCATTCAAATGTTCATTAGAACTTGAAGGAATTATTTAAGCAACATAACAAGGTTCATTTCGAAGCCACGTCGTCATTTCAACATGCGATGCGCAAATATTTATACATACATACATAAAATGCTAATTTAAAATGCGGCGCCCAACTTGATTAATTGCGATTAGGATAATTCGAATTAATTAACACGAATCTTAGGTTCAGGCCATTACATGCACACCTCATCTAATTTCCATTTCATGTAGCTCACTAGACCTTGCAAAAATTGACCCAACCCTAAAATTTGACCCGAACCGGCCCGAACGTTTTGGGCTCTGAACACGATTTTCTCGACCCAAACCCGAAATAAATCGAACCCGAAAAACTCGTAAAATTTTGGGTCAAATCTGACCCGAACCCAAACCCGCCTGCTCAACCCGAATATTATATACTTACTTTTTATTTTCTTTAATTTTTTCCTCTTAACAATGATAGTTTGTCATTATAACGAATCGTTTAGAGGGACGTTATACAATTATGATATCCCTTCGCAAATTAGACAATAGTTCCTGTTCTTAGAAAATGGCCATGAAATAACTCTGATATAAAGAAAAACAATTTAGAATTAGATAAGTATTGAAAATGTGGTGAGTCATACCATTATGTTCTTCGTTAAATGAATACGTTTCATCGCATTTTAAATAAGATTATTCTATAATAATCTAAAATTTTGATTTTATAATTAATAGATAATTATAATATCTTACACGTATATAATATTCTTTCGTTTGGATTCCTTTTAATTGGTTTCGAATCTGATGCAATGTTGGGCAATGAACCAACTTATGCTCGTGTTAGGATCGACGTACTAATAAAGCATGTCTGATTAAGTAATGCTAGGTTAATTAACGAAACATCAAATTATTAAACGGGCTATTAACGGGTCAAACCGTTCCGGCTCGTTAACAAGTTTTAGATGGGCTGACCCATGAATGACCCGACCAATTATTAATATTTTAATATATGGGCCAACGCATCCAAACGTGTCTCATTGTCCACCCACACATGAATTTCAGTTATCATGTTGAAAAGTTTGGATATTTTTGATATTCTTTGAAAATATTACAATTACAATGCTTGTTCATTAAATACAGACAATTTTAAGTAATAAATATGTCGAAGTTTGATTTTGATTAAAAAAAGAAATAATTTACTAAAAAGGCGCTTCAAACCCTTTGGGTTGATCCGCGACCCGTAAAATCGAAATACGTCCGCCCGTATTTTACCTGAACTCGAAATACACCCAATCCGTATTCTACCCGAATCCGAATACACCTGATCCGTATTTAACCCGCCTGCCCGAATTGACAGGTCTATAGCTCATAGATCACCAAGAGAGGACACTCTTGATACTCTTGTATAATCATGTTTGCGTTTTCCTCTGATTCAAAAGTGACTAAAGACTTGAATTTGCCTATGTTAGTAACCTTCAAGCATGATGGAAGTTCTGTAAAGATAGCAGATCCCAAAGTATCAATATATCTTACATGATCTATATCACACACTATGGTTCTTGACAACCATTCAATTCTATCTTTATTGACGGAGCCTTGAATTACTTGAATGATTTTTTTTCTTCTCCCTTATGAAATTCTTGGGTAAAATGAGAGTACAGTTTCTTGCCATGTTGAGGTTGTGGTTGCTTTAGTTTCCACACCCGTTTTGAATGGGTTTGCCTCTAGGTCTCCCAAATTTCATGCTCTTATTAGTGCTCCAGTTTACTCTTGAACTTACATTTATTCCCTTTTGCTTATGGATTTTAACCCAAGTGACTCTTATCTGCTTGCCTCTCACCATTCTTTTGTTGAACTTGTTGATTGCCTTTGCTGCTTCATTTTAAAGTCCATATCTCACAAATCCAAACCTATTCTTAGCTTTTTCCCATATCTTTCCAGGATATATATGTCCACCCCTTTTCCTACTTCTTGGAAGAACCTTCCTTAGAAAAAAAAGGGAGCAATGCTTTCAGGTAAGTTATCCACAAAGAGAGTGAACTCTTCTTTTTTGATTCTCTTTCTATGAGTGATCTCCCTTTTAGCTTCAAACTCCTCCCAACTTGCAACAAAGACTCAAGAAAGAAGCCCATGAATGCATTATCGACCAAATTGGTTGTTGTTGGACTTATTCAACCCTTCTCAGGGATTGGCTCTCGAAGCTTTGGCCTCCAGGGGAGGGCAACTAGCCATCCAATGACCGGAACAACCTAAGAAGGGGCTCTCACGGTAATTCTCTCTCTAAGATCAGCTAACAGCTCAAAGCAATAATAATACTTTTTGGATCATAATTATAGACATTGGAGGTTCAAATGAAATATTAGATGATCAAATTAAAAGGAATTAGTAATGCTCATCACCATGCATAATAAATATTCATCGCAAAAATTGATGTAGTGCATGTGATCTGTAATAAAATTAACCAAATTTGTGAAAAGACTTATGTGTAACTTTGGATTGTCAAAGGAGTGAAAAGGCCAAAAAAATGTTGAAAAAGCTAAGGAAGAGAAAATAAGAGAAACAAAGCAAAAATGAAGAAAATGGAGATAAAGCTACTAATGCTTATTACTACAACTATTTTGATATTGGATGATTCAAAAAGAAAAACTAATAAGTTGTTATATTTATAGGTTAATAAAAAAATTAACAAAGCAAAAAATCTAGGGTAATTAATCAATTATCCACTAATGAGCTGATCTTTTTCCTAAAGAAAAGGAACAACTAACAATCCTAAAAAGTAGGAATCAAACTAACAAATTTCAGAAAAAGGCTTAGTCAAAGATTTTGAGTTAGTTTTCGACACTCCCCCTTGATTCAAAATTGCAAACCCCAAGTTGTGTTTTAAAGAACTCGTGCTTTGCTTACGGAAGCGACTTTGTAAAAACATCAGCAATTTGCTTAGTTGTATCACAAGTCTTTAGAATAATCTTTCCAGCAGAAGCAATACTTCAAATGATTATGAATGTCAATGTGCTTGGTTCTAATATGAAAAGTAGGGTGCTTTGCCAGAGCAATTGTTGATTTATTGTAACAAAAGATTTTTGTTGTACAAGCTTGCTTCTAACTCAAATCTAAAAGAAGTCTTTTCAACCAAACAACTTGACAGACTGATGAAGTTGCTGCAATGTACTCTACCTATGAAGTTGATAAAACCACCACTTTCTGCTTCTTTGAACTCTATGAAATTACACCAGACCTAAGGTTGAACATAGGGGTGGCAACAAGGCGGGTGCAGGGCGAGTTTATCCGTACTCTCACCCATACCCATTCTCAAAATTAATACCCATACCCATCGGGTATTGTACCCATACCCACTGGGTATAACGGGTACGTGGGTTTTATTCGCGTACATATAGACAAAAAAGAATTAAACTCATTTTGCACTCATATTCGACATCAAATAGCCCATATGTCACATTAACACCAAGTTTCCAATAACATATCATATCATATCAAATACAACTAAAGGTTTGCTAATCAAAGCAATAAATTAGCATTTGACAATTATAGTTTTAAATTAAATGTTCCGCCGAAGTCTTGAATGTCATACAACTCAAAGGACTTAGCAAGATATTCAAGTACAAATAACAAATTAGAACTTTAAATAAATGGGTATGAGTTTTATACGAGGAAGGTATGAGAGGGTACAGGGTGGGTATTGATAAAATAGGTATGGGGTGGGTATGGGGCGGGTAAATCCTATACCCATACCCCCACCCATACCCATACCCATTTTCGTAATACCCGCCTCATACCTATTTTTTTTCTATTTTCACCACCCATACCCATATCCATTGGGTTTTGTGGGTTTTAGGTAGGTACGGATTTTTTTCCCGACCCTAGTTGAACATATACCTCGATGTGCTTTTTCTATCATCAATGTATTATACCTACTGCAAAACTAATTAACGTGAAATTTGCACTCTTGAGTTCTAAATTCCATGAGGTACCTGGAGCATATCTCAATATTTGCTTTGCAGCTACGAGGTGAAGCTTGCTTGGATTGTGTATAAAACTAGCACTTCAAAACTACAGCTAAATTTTGGCGAATTTTTTTGACGGAAAATTTTTCTGTCACAACTTTTAATGGATAATAAATAAAATTAATGGCCTACTATAGTTGTAGATCTCGATGTCGAATTTTGATCGGGCATGACATATTTTGATGGGATGTCCGTCAAAATTCAGGGTTTACTGTTTGTCACATGACTGAATTTTAACGAGTCCATCAAAAGTCTGCAAATTCCAGATAATTTATTGGCGGGACCCGTCACAACTCTTCCCTGATTTGCATTTTGTAGTCACTCTTTTCTTGCTTCTACCCCCACTTTCTGTCATTTCCTTCTCTTTTCTGGCTCCGCTTTTTGCGCCCCCTACCTACACTGCTAAGGTTGTGTTGGTGACTTCCTTCTCATTCTCCTCTGTAAGTTGTCTTTCTCCTTTGCTAAGGCTATAAGACATTCATTTAAACCCTCGCCCTTTAACCTAGGTTTCTTAGTTCTTCTTCTTCACCACTGAAGCCTCTCAAAGTTTGTGCTTTGCCCACTAGAGGTGGATCAGGTCTTTCCACTCAAAGTATCTAGGATCTGGTCATGGAGAAGAATTCCTTAATAATGATGAATCAATCGGCAACGAGGCTCTGTCTGAAGTGCAGCAACCAACCACCGTCACACTTGCCCCACCTTCAATTTCTCTAGCTAACATCACTAACCCTCGGGTCCGTTGTAGGAATGGCAATGGGGCGGGTTGAGCTGTACCCGTACCCGTACCCATTTTCGAAAATAGTACCCATACCCGTACCCATATCCATTGGGTATTGAAAGACTACACCCATATCCTTATCCACCGGTTTTTGCGAGTTTGCAGGTTTTATTCGGGTTTGTATAGGAAATAAAAATTAATACCCATATTAAACCCATATTTGAATTCAATATTAGTGAATTCAACAAGTCATCAACACGTTTTTGTTGAACACTTACTAAGCATCCCCTGCCATAATGTTTGGTCACAATAAGTAGCAACAATCCATATGAGGAGCATAAATTACCTATCCACCAGTAAGATATGCAAATTTGGATTGGATATTTGAGCTGCCAAGCTTGATTAATTAAGTCAAATGGGGTTTTTTTAAATTAATAAAAAATGGGGTACGGGACAGGTTCGGGTACGGGTACCTGTACCCGTACCCATATCAATTTTTCTTAAACCCGCCCCATACCCATTTAAAACCCATTTTCGTCACCCATTTGGGTTATAAACGGGGCAGGTTTTTCGGGTTTTAAATGGGTACGAGTTTTATTGCCATCCCTAGTCCATTGTTGGCACCTTCTTCCCGAGTTCCTAAATCTTGTGGTATTTGTTCTCCTTGTTTTTCCATTTTCTTGCTATACTTCTAGTTTAATTTGATATCAATGATTGGAAATTCTATGCATTTTTGCTTTGGATTGTCATCAGATCCTTGGCTTTTTTCCCTCTCAATTTGATTCTTGATTTGGATTTTTTCACAGATTTAGGATATTGGGCTTGGATTTTCAATATCTATTGCTTATTTTTAATCGATTAATTACTAGATTGCTGATGTTTCTCCCGGGGGGGAGATAGAGAGAGGACGATGAGGTACCATTTAAATTTGATCCAATTTAGTTTGATGCTCCTTTTAAGTTGTTTCTACTTAGATTTTTATGTAAGCAAAATGAAATTTGTCATCTTTCTACTATTCTAACTTGATATTGCAACATAATAAGTTTTTGACCATCTCACATTTTGTTTATTGTGGTTTGGAAGCCATTTACATCCTAGAAGTGGAGGAGAAAGATTGAAATCATCCATCCTATTAATATTTGTATGTTTATTGTAGAGTGCAACACATATGACCTTCTACGTATTTCGAGGGTCTATCATCCTACATTCTACTTGCTTAAACCTATCACACTATAAGTCTTTCTCTGAATTTAGTTTTTGCAAACTAGGGTTTTGATTTGTTGATTAAATTAGTGTTCATAAATTGTTGGGTGTTTCTCTAGCAGCACAAGTCCCTCCCTTATTCAGGTAACTTGGTCGTCTTTAATCAAATAGTGTGACTGGGGTTTTTTTTTTTTTGAAGTAATGAACTAACGGGAATGGTAATCATGTACTGCATTGTAATTTTATGATGACAATTCTAAGGTGTGAAAGTGAGAGATGCCCAAATGATATAGTTCGGTCATTTATCTAGCCTTGTTTTAATTAATGTTTTTATGCAGCTTTCTTCATTGTATATGATTGAAACATAAAAATAGAATTATCATATGCTTTTATGTTGACATCGTTTTGAAATGAGATTCTACCATTTGAGTCTAGTTCTTTTATTACCAGGACCAAATAAATATCCCAGGATTTTCTTTTGACATGAAGTAGAGGGTATGGTTGATGCCCCGTCCAAATAATGGCCTCGATAGGAAAAACCTCTTTCTTATTTCATCGCGGGGCTTCAAATAGTAGTGCTTTCATCAATTGGTATTTGGAGTTAACAGTGTTGATAAGGATTTGACAAGAGTTAGTGACATAATGTTTGATTTCATTGTTATCTGTGATCTTTAATTCTAATTCCAATTTCCTTATCATCTACTTATATTTGAGCGACACGGGTTTGGATGATGAGAAGCTCCTTAGTGATGTCATTGGCTCATCACCCCAAAGTAAGATGTAATCACTGTCAGTGGATGACAGACAGAGACACTGAAGATGAAAGGGGGTGGAGTCATTGACCTTTAATTAATTTTTAATTATCTTGGTTGTAATTTGAGATAAATTTTTGTAATTATCTTGGTGCAATTGTCAAAGCATCAAAAAAAAAAAAAATTACACTAGGGAATGAGGGGAGCAAAAGGGTTAGAGAACCACTTTATCAAATATGAAGAAAAAGGGGAAATTTTGTTGTATTGTATTATATTTTTTTGATTTTATTCATGCAATCTTGTTAAATCTGGGCTCTAATTTTTGGAGCTAAAAATTTAAAGTTTCATATGTATATAGAATTATATAAAATTGAAACTTATAAATTCAAAATGTTCAATTTCAAATTTCAAATTTGAAAATTTAAAATTTTATTATTTTCGCAGCTAAATTACGTCACCTAGTATATTCTAAATTTTTTTTTTTGAAATTTAACACAATTATATGATGGAACTCCATCACAATTTTGATCGAAAAAATAACGCCCATTATAAATTGTGAGCAAGTCTGTCACTACTCCAGTCCAAATTTCTTGCACCTTCACTAACCAAGAAATCATCCATGTTGTGACGAGCAATGACTTGTGTTAAAATTACTGTCAAAATGTGTATTGCCAAACTGCCAATCCATCAAAATTTCCATCAAAATGTGTGCTGGCGAACTGTCAGTCCATCAAAATTTTTCGTAACTATAATTTTGATCAATCATCAGTCCTTCAGGACCGAAGAGCAATAGTGACTAGGGATAGCAATGGGGCGAGTTGAGCCATGCCCTCACGCATACCTGTTTTCAAAAACCATACCTATACCCGTATCCGTATCCGTATCTATCGGGTATTAAAAATAAAACTCATCCCCATACCCATTAGGTTTTTTGGATTTGCAGGTTTTATCTGGGTTTACATAAAGAATGAAAATTAATATCCATATGCAACCCATATCCAAATATGCTATACATTTTTGTCACTACACTACAAGAATCCAGTCTAATAGAGACCGAAATTTAGAGACCGAAAGAAAATAGGTCTCCACTTTTAATTGAAGACCACAATTAGAGACCAAAATTATTGGTGTCTAATGGGGACCAGTTTTAGAGACCGAAGTTCATTGCAGACTCCAAGCGAGACTGGATTAGAGACCAGATGTGTTGGACTTAAATTAAGACCGCAATTAGAGACCAACTTTCGCAACCCATTTCAAATTGAGACCAAATATTTTTGGTCTCGGATATTTGATCTCAGAACTCGGTCTCAACATCCCCTCTTTTTCCATTCAGGTCCTCGGCCAGAGCTCATTCAATTCGCAGTTTCCATTCGATTCTTTCATTTGGGAGCCTTCTTCAATTCAGAGAGTGAGAGACGATTGAGCAAAAATTGGGGTTCATTCATCTGAAACCCAAGAACAACAACGTCGTCCTTCAATCGAAGTGTTGCAAACTTCGTAGCCTAATGCCCAGTTCCTTGATGGCTCGACGTGTAGGTACTCGACAGTGAGGACAAATTGCCAATCCCCATCGTCGTGCAAGTTTGAATTGCACTTTACGTTGCAACCATCCCTTCTTCCTCCTAAATAAGTACATGTGCTCGTCTCTTAGGGTCTTGGCGATTTTGCCTTATGTAATTAAGATTTAGGGTTTGGGTTTTCCAATTTTTAGAATGATGATACGATTTTGTGTTTCGCAAATTAGGTTTATCTTAGTCACTTGAGAAATTTTAGGGATTCTAGAGTTTCTGCGTCTGGATTTCATGTTAGAGTTGGTGAGTTCCTCCTGATAGATTCTAATTGGTTGCAAGCCTATAATCTGTAAGTGCTCTTTTGGCAAATTTGGTTTCCCATATTGGAGATCAATCTATAAAATTTTCAATGTAAGTTTGCTGATGTTGTATATGTGGATTGGAAGATTGTATGCTTGTTATTCAAGTGCATAATCAAGTTTGGGTCAAACTGAAACTATCATAGGTTTCCCACATTATATGTCATTGTGTTCTACAAAATCCTAAAATGAATACCTTCGACTGAAAAATCTCTTTACTGGAATGACATAAATATGTTAGTTGTAAGTTTTGGAACCCAAGGATTGTAAGGCATAACTTACTGTATTGACCACTTGATAGAATGTCACCAAGGCACCCGCTGTCCAAATAAGTTTGGTCCACTCTTACTAACACCGTACCTACCTTCTGACTTTCTGTTTTGTATGTCCATTACATGCTGTCATGGGCTGCTTTGTATATCAGTTCAAAAGCATTCTCTATGCGTGAGTTGCACTTTTGCAAGTCTATGTAGCCGTTCTCACATACTATACCAATTAGGAAAGACCTGTTGGGACTTGACATCTATTTCTACAGTATCAATTATTTATGCCGGTAGATATATAATTAACTAGATAATGCAGATTCTTATTCGTGTGAACAAAATGAAAGACATGAAACTATGTGCAAGTGATTGAAGACAAGATAGGATGATTAATCGAAAGCATCGACTTGGTCCCTTGGGATTTTATGCAGTTTCACTATTGCATAATTGTACTGGATGCTTTCACTAAATACTTAATTCCTACAAATTTCGATTCAATTCCTTCACTCAGGCGACTTCTTCAGAGATAGAGAAAGTGAGAGCGAGGATTGAGCGAAAATTGGGGTTCATTCATCTCAAATCCAAGAACAACGTCATCCTTCAATCAAAGTGTCGCATACTTGGCAGTTAGTATGAATTGCTAATTCCCATCATTGTGCAAGTCCGATTTGTACTGTACATTGTAGCCCACCCTTCTTCCTCCTACATAAGTACATGTACTCATCTCTTAGGGTTTTGTCCTATGTAATTAGGATTTAGGGTTTGGGTTTTTCAATTGTTGGGTTTTCCAATTGTAATTAGGATTGCCTTGTCTTTTATGGTTTTACCTTGTGTAATCTAAAGATTTAGGGTTTTGTCTTGTGTAAGTTCGAAGATTGTATGCTTGTTGTTGAAGTGCATAATCAAGTGCTGGAACCCAAGGATTGCAAGGCTTAACTTACTGTATGGTCCATCTGATAGATTGTCACTGAGGCACCCATTGTCCAAGTAAGTTTGGTCCACTCTTACTAATAACGTACGCACTTTTGACTTTCTATTGCTGCATGTCATTACATGCTGTCGTGGGCTGCTTTGTATGTCAGTTCAAATGCATTCTCTATATGGAAGATAACATTTAAAGTGCAGTGAAGGGAGAGTATTTGTGGTATAAATGGAATTAGGAGGAGACATAATGATGAAGTTGCTTTGAACATTCACAGGATCCCTAAAGTGTTTGGATATTTGGAGTAAAATGCTGTGAACACTTTATTTATGTAATTAAATTTTAGCTCTCATCTTTATTTTAGTGAATGCTTTACCTTTTACCCAAGTAATGGATGTTTAGGTAATCTAATGAATTTTATATGTTTGGTTCTTTTTAACTTTTAGCTATTTAGTGGATGAATCTTGATGATAGGTTAGCATTAAACAATATATTAAACAAACAAAATGAAAACAATGTGATTCATTAATATTATGTGTCTTTTCTATTGTTTTGTGTTAAGAATAAGAATAATTTAGTTAGTCTTTTCTGTGTTTTGTTATTGTTAGTTTGATTACCTAATAATTAGTAACCCAATTGGCTTTCCCATTCTTGTGGACATGACCCATATTCACAAGACTGTTATACAATAGATGCTTTCCACTTGATTTAGCAGATGCTATTCTCAACTTCTCATCTCTATGCTGATTATGAGAGCACTTGATTTGGTAGTTTATTTATATGTTTTTATTGCTTACTTAACTTATCCAGCAACGACTGTATTAGTATTCATCGTATGGTGCCATATAGTTTTAACAGGATTGGTTAGTCATATGTACAGCTCCACAGGAGATAATAAATTCAGGCTAGGAGTAGATGCGCAACAGAACAGAGAGGAACTATCTAAGCAAGGTCTTCATTGAGAAAGTAGAAGAATTTATTAAGTTTGCTTGTACTCAAGAGGAGTTTTAGAGGTTCCATAAGCTGAAGTGCCCTTGCGCCAAGTGCCGTAATGTACTGTACCTTGATGTAGACACGATCAAGTTGCATTTGTACCAGGGAGGGTTTCGTGCAAACTATTATAGGTGGGTGCATCATGGTGAAACATTCCTCAAAGAGGATGAAGCTGCAACTTCTTCATCTACTATACAAGTAATACCCAACCCTATGAGGGATATGGTGATGGACGCCTACGTACCTATGGCATCCCTATTGCTGCAAGAGCTGCCGCACCATGAGGAGCAGGAACCAATACCAGAGGTGAAAAGATTCCTTGAACTCCTTAAGGCAGCAGAGAGACCATTGTACGAGAGATGTGAAATGTCACTGTTGAAAGCTGTTACACAGCTTACGAATCTAAAATGTGAATATAATCTGTCTCATCGAGTGGTTGATAGTATTGCATCCATTATGAAGGAGATATGCCCAGATAACGACGACATGGTGGACAATTACTATGTAATTAAGAAGTTGCTTGCGGGTCTTGAACTTCCACATCGTAAAATAGATGTCTGCCCCAATAGTTGCATGTTATTTTGGAAGTAAGCAGTGGCCTGGATAGATGCTTAATATGTGATGAAGGAAGATACTTGAGGACAAGCAAAGAAGAAAGGCAAATCTCAAGGAAGCAACTCATATATTTCCCCATTGGACCTCGACTACAGCATCTTTATGTGACAAAGAAAACTGCCAAGAATATGATATGGCACCATGAGCACAAGCGCCCTTCTGGGGTCATGGCACATCCATTTGATAGCAAGGCATGGAAATATTTAGACGCTTCCTATCCTTCGTTTGCTGCCAAACCACGTAATGTAAGGCTAGACTTGTGCACTGATGGCTTCTCACCATTTGGCCATTATAGTCAAACATATTCATGCTGGCCCGTGATTGTGACCTCTTATAATTTGCTCCCATGGATGTGTAAGAAAAGACAGTTCATGTTCATTACTCTCCTCATTCCTGGTCTAAAGAATCCAAAAGGAAATCTGGACATATATATGCAACCTCTTATTGACGAACTTGTCTAACTGTGGAATGAAGGAATACTGTCATATAATGTGTCCCTAAGGCAAAATTTCTTAATGAAAGTTATCATTCTTTGGACTGTGAGTGACTTCCCTGCTTATGACATGCTCTTTGGCTGGATGACTGCTGGAAGATTAGCGTGTCCCTATTGTATGGAAACACAAAAGTATTCAGGCTAGCCCATGGGAACAAGCAATCCTGGTTTGACTATCATCACCAATTTCTCCCAAAGGATCATAGATTTCGGCGTAATAAATCTGCATTTTACAAAAACAGGGAGGATCATTCTGAACCTCTACCTATGTTGACCGAGGAGCAGGTTTGCAGTCGTGTGTCTTAACTCCCAACTACATCAGATCACAACGGTAAAGTGGATGACTATGGACAGTCTCACAATTGGACAAGACGTAGCATATTTTGGGAACTCCCTTATTGGAGCAAGCTATTAATTCGGCACAACCTTGATGTCATGCACATTGAGAAAAATGTGTTCGAGCAAACAATTAACACAGTGATGAATGTAAAGTATAAAACAACAGATGATCTCAATGCAAGAAGGGACATGCATACGCATTGCAAACATAGAAGACTTAATGCCCGCGTTGTTGAAGCTAGCGAAGGAAGCTAGTGAGAAGTTGTTCCACAAGCTCCGTATGTGTTACAGAAGGAGCACAAGAAGGTGGTGTGTGAATGGATATGTAAACTGAAATTCTCATATAGTTATGCCTCGAACTTAAGTAGGTGTGTGGACATGAGAAATGCTTCACTTCATAACCTGAAAAGCCATGATTGTCATGTTTTCATGCAGCATTTGTTGCCTCTAGCTTTCAAAGATCTCTTACTGACAATGTGTGGAATGTGCTAACTGAGCTTAGCCAATTCTTTCAAGATTTGTGTTCCTCTAAGTTGCATGTTGATGACATAGTCCGTTTGGAGAATAACATTGCAGAAATACTGTGCAAGTTGGAACGAGTTTTTCCCCCTGCATTCTTCAATGTCATGGAGCATTTACTTGTCCACTTACCTACTGAACTGAAACTTGGAGGCCCGGTTCAATATCGATGGATGTATGACTATGAAAGGTATAATATGATTCCTAGAAATCATGTTTTCACTTGCGTAAACAGATGACATTTCAATTTATTGGATTACAGGTTTCTTCATCATTTAAAGAGGAAAGTAGGCAATAAAGCACGTGTTGAGCCTTCAATTTGCTATGCATACTTAATGGTGGAAATACCAAACTTTATTGCAAACTATTTTGATGATAGTGTTGATGTTAAGGGATGGGATTTGCCCCGAAATGTGATGAACATTGACCAGGACAAATTTGATGCCAGTCTTCCCGACATTTTCTCCCATAACGTTGGATATACCACGAATGAGGGCAGTATATGGTTCTTGAATCATTTGGATCATCAATTGGCGCATGCATATGTTCTATCGAATTGTGGTCGGTAGGAGAATATGAACGGTATGTTTCTGTATTACATATGAAGAAAAACTTATATAGATTAAACAGGGCTACATTGTGTTCTCCTTACATTGTGTAGGATCTTTGAGGTCGAGATGGTCCAACAAAACCCTCCTATTCGGGGCAAAGATGTGTGGGCAAAGTATGAGGAAAGATTTCCAGAATGGTTCGACGAATATGTAAGTATTTCTACTTTGTGTTTTCCTCATATTAAGGAAGTATTTCTTTAGTTCTACGATAATGAGTACATATTTGACCATTTGTGGTCATGACGGCCATGTAGGTCTTCCACTCCAACATCAACAACGATATCTTAAGAGCACTTGCATATGCCCTACAAGGCATGTTCGTCGTTGGGATCATTATTATGTCAATGGCTTCAACTTCTATACATATGAATATGGGAAAAGCAAGTCAACAATGAACTAAGACGTGTGCGTGAAGGGAACAGATGGAAAGGAATATTATGGCATTCTCTAGGATGTAATTGAGTTGCACTATGTTGGGGACATTCGTTCATATAAGATGATCTTGTTTAAGTGTGATTGGTATGACTGTATTAATGGTGCTGTTGTCCATGATATATACAAATTGGTTGACGTCAATCACCCGAATAGATATCCCAAGTATGATCCATTTGTCCTTGCGAGTCAAGTCACCTAAGTTTGCTTTGTGCCTTATCCTATGAAAGACAACAGAAAAAAGGATTGGTGGACAGTGTTGAAAATGAAACCAAGGTCAATAATAGATGCCATCGAAGAGGGGACACCATTCCAAATAGATGAAAATAACAACCAGCTAAATTTAGGAGATATTGACATGGACGATGATGTTGAGATCGTTCTAGAAGAGGAAAATGACATGGATGACAATGTCGACGAGGAGGTTGATGCCATCGATGATGTCTATGAAGAGAATTAGCACAAAGGGTTAATAATAGAAGACGATGATAATGTTTATGAGGATGATGATGACTATTTCACCGACTCACTTTTTATGTACCGCACGTTGATGACTAATTTATGCGCATATCGTATTTTTAATTGTTAGAACTTGTGTTGAGTATTTTAAATGTATGCAAGCTTCTGTTGGAGGTTCTCCCTGTATTTGTTATGTTATTTTAATAACATGCTTTCATGTTGGAATGTGTGTTGCTAGATGCTGAAATTTTTGACATATATTTTCTCACCTTCATAGCACATTGTCCAACATTGCTAATTGTATCATATTTTGTGTCGTTTGGCATACACGTTTCTAATTTAAATGTATGCAATCATCTCATTCATTTACATAACATTGCGCAGGGCTTGGTACGCATGGATAGTTCAAGCAGATCCATAGCCCAGTACGACTCTCAGGAGACACAACCTCCGGAGATTCCATTGGAGGGCCCTAGCACGCTGTTGACAAGGGTACAACTTGTGCCTAGCACCAAAATGTGGTAGGTGTCATTCACTTTCAAAATCCATTTAAAATCTGACATTTCAAATTCTTTCACCGTGCAAGCTTTAAATTCAGCAACAATAAACTCAGTTGAACCCATATAAATCATATCATCAACATAAAGTTGTACCACCAGAAAATCATTCTCACCTTCTTTCTTTAAATAATGAGTGGGCTCATTAATGCTTCCTTCAAAACTAGTCTCCTGAAAATAAGAATCAATTTTGAAATTCCATGGTTGTGGGGCTTGCTTTAAGCCATATAGTGCCTTTTTTAATCTACAAACTTCATCTTCTTGGCCATTAATCACAAAACCTTCAAGTTGTGAAATATAGACTTCTTCCTCCAAAGCACCATTAAAAAATGCAGATCTCACATCAAATTGGTACACATGTCAAGCTAATTGAGCAGCCAGCACTAAAAAGGTTCTCATAGTTTCAAAGTGAGCAACAGGAGAAAAAGTTTCTTCATAATCAATTCCTCACTATTGTTAACGCAACAAGTCTTGCCTCATGTTTTTGGATGCTCCCATCTGCATGATATTAAGATGTATTATAATCAACATATTGGGGATTCAGCTTCCTATTCCTTATTGATCTTCTGAATGGAAGAGTACCTAAAGGCAAGGTTACCAGAACCAGACCGGACTGGCCAGTTCAACCGGGAACCGGATCATAGTCCGGTCCTATTGTTGGTATTAAACCATTACATCGATGGACCGGTCAAAGACCGATTGAACCGCACGGTTCTGTAGATTGAACCGATTGCCCAAACCGGTTCACTTTTTTTTTGAGCTGAAACCGTTTCACAAAAATAATAGTATTGCCAGTGAGCAGATTCAAACCATGGTCCTCATGTTTATTCAATGCACTCTTCATCCAATTCAACCACTAAAGCAATCACACTTTTGTGCCATTAACCCACTTCATTTCTTTATTATATAATGGCTCTTCCATTGCCTTTGACCAAATTGACTTGTTCAACTCCTTTTCATCCTTTTTTTAAAATTTCTTCCATTGTGACACTTTATACAATGAATTGATAAAATATTATCAACCCCTATATTGTGGGTGCATTTTCTTATTAATTTATTTTCTAAAATAAATAATAATATATTTTAAGTTGTAGGCTAATATAAAAAATTTAAGAATATGTAGATGAATTGCTTATTTTTATTTAAAAACTTACTAAATTTTCAAAGTTAATACTTTGTATTTATATTAGTCTAAAAGCCAATAACTTAAATACTTAGTATACAAATATTCACGAATAGTTATTAATTTGAATAATTCAAAAATCCGATCTAATACGGTCCAACTGATCCAACCGATTCAACTAATGACCCGCTAGCTTCACTGGTTCACTCACCGGTCCGGTTCTAGCAACTTTGCCTGAAGGCTTCTAAGAGGCTACTAGCAAAGAGTTTCTATTTGGTGACATTGTGGGTGAACTTGGTGAACTTGCAGAAGCTAATTCATGTTTATCAATCGAAGGCAGTTCTACAGGAATCCCTGTTGTAATGCTATTCACCCCAATCCTAACTTGCAGCTTCATTAAAAATCATATCCTGGCTAGTGTTAACTTGCTACTAAAAGGATTATATAGTTTGTATGCTTTGAATTCAGGGGAGTAACTGACAAACATATATTTTCGTAGATTTTTCATCAAATTTTCAAGAATAATTTTTAATGAAAGCATAAGCTATACAAGCAAAAAGTTTTAAGTGGCCCTATGTTAGCCTTCTACCTTTTTGAGCCTCATATAGTGTTTGATTATGAACAACTCTTGTAGGAGACAGATTTAGGATGCACACTGTTGTCGCAAGAATTTCAACGGAAGAACTTTTGCTTGCATCATGCTTTTAGCCATCTCCACAACAGTTTGATTTTTCCTTTTGACAACATTGTTCTATTTTAGTGTATAAGGTGCAGTAAACTCTTTGCAAAATGCATTTCCTTCACGAAAATCTTTGAACTAAGTTGAGATAAATTCTCCCCCTCTATCTGTTTGTAGTGTCTTTATCAAAAGACCACTTTGTCTTTTTGCTCGAGCTTTGAATTCTTTGAACCTGTCAAAAGCTTCACACTTGTTTTCTAAAAAATAAACCTAGCTTATATGACTGTAATCATCCATAATCAACAAAACATATCGACTCCCACCAAGAGATTTAGTGTTCATAAGAAAAATTTGCATGCACTAATTCAAGGCATTCAGAAACCCTCCAATCATAACCTAGAGGAAAATGTTTTTCACTTTGCTTCCCATAAACACAACTCTCACAAAAACCGAGCTTCCCATAAACGATCTCCTTTCAGCTTAACAATTTTAATGCATTAATATTCTGATGCCTATAATGTAAGTGCCACAATCTAGTCTCATTAACACAACTAGCAACGATAGCAATAGCTCTCAATCATAGAGAATTCTAGGGCAACGATTTTATGTTTTTTTTACCATTACAACTTTAACAATGACATGGCCCGAGGTTTTATATCTAATGACACAATGCCCATCATCAAACAAAATGGAATATCCACTAGTCATTAACTGCATAATGCTAAGCAGATTATGAGATAGACTAGGGACAAGCATTACATCTGACATAATCTTAGTATTACCTTTGCTGGTTGTAATGCTACCTCTGCCTTCAACTTGAATGTTCTTGTTGTCCCCAGGTGTCACCTCTGATTTTTTTTTAACTTATCAAGTTCCTTGAATGAAGATCTTCTTCTACACATATGATTGGAAAATCCACTGTCCAAAACCAAATGTCATTAGACTTCTCTGTTTTAGAACAAACGACCATAAAACAACTTACTATCTTCCTTTGTTTTCTCAACAAAACTTGCTTTGTTGGCCTCATCCTTTTGCTTTTGCCAACAATATGCTTCTTTGTAGCCTAATTTTTTGTAGTAGTGATAGTAAAATGCCACTTTGTTATGCCTTTCATCATTTGAGCCTCCTTTGCCACCACCTATTCCTTGGCCTCTTCCATGACCTTTGCTACAAAATTCACCTTTGTCACGGCCACAACTAGAATTTCCATGTATCTCCCCCTTTACTTGAAGGGCTTTTTCTTCTATTTTTATAGGACATGCTAACTATCACTTCATGAACTTGCAAATAACTCATTACTTCATCAAAATTGTATTTAGAGCGATCTTTTGATTCTTCTATTATAGCAGCAACATAATCAAATTTTTTTTGTTAGACTTCCCAACACTTTACTGATAGTGGTTTCATTACTAACATTTTCACCTTCTGTTTTCATTTGGCTAACAATTATAGACACCTTAGACTAGAATTCTTGCATTGACTCTTTTTCTTTCATTGCTAAAGTTTCAAATTCACAACAAAGTGTCTGTAGCTTTATAGCAATTACCTCCTCGTCACCCAAAAGCTCTTGCTTCAAAATCTTCCATGCCTGATTGGAGGTTGTAGCTGTTGTAATCCATGGAAAAATTCATCGTCCAGTGTTGATTGGATGATAGATAGGCCTTTCCATCTTTCTTACAAGTCTCCCACAACTGTTGGTCAGGTTAAGTCGGTGTCGGATCAAGTTTAGCGTACCCATTCTCTACCAAATCTCGCATCTCTTGGGACTTAAACATTATCTTCATTTTGAGACTACAAAGGAATATTCCCTCCTTTTAAGTATTGGAATGGGGGGCTTAGATGAAGACTTTGTACCATTGCCAATCATGGGTTGCTCTCAGATGTATTTGTCTCACTCTCAAACATAGTTTTCCCTCTCTCTCCCCAGTCTTTGTCCTCGTTCCTCTTAACCTGACTCTAATGCCACTATTGTGAAAGCATTGAGGAAGAGAAAATAAGAGGAACAATGCAAAAACAAAGAAAATGGAGATAAAGCTATTAATGTTTTATTGCTACAATTGTTTTGATAATGGATGATTAAAAAAAACACTGATAAATACCTTGTAGGCTAAAAAAACTAACAAAACATTAGATCTGGGACAATTAATCTATTATCCACTAATAAGTTGATCTTTTACCTCAAGAAAAGAAACATCTAAGAGCACCTGCATTGCTTGAATCATGGTCCAAAAGGGAGACTCATGATCTAAAATATCATCTGCATCAGTGAATCACACCGTCCGCCCCGGGGTCCTGCTCCCTGCGGTGATCCGCTCACAACTTTCTTTTCTCCTTTTTTTGATAAGCACATCAATGAATAGCACAAAATAAAAGGCTAAAACTAATTAAATATGTTTAAATGTCGATCTATGAGCAATATTTTATTTGGTGATTCAAGCTGGTGATTCATTTGATGCAGAAGGGGGAGAAAAAGTTGAATTGTAGAATGATGTGGAAGCTGTAAGCCCTTATTTGTGATTCAAAAATATAGATCACCATTACAAATGCTCTAACGGGCCTAAAAAATTAGAAACCGGCTAACAAACTTCGAAAAAAATTTAGTCAAAGATTTTGAATACATTTTTCAACCCAAAAAAAATTTGGAAAAAGTCGGTGGAAAACTCGAATGAAGCTCCTCCTATCTGACTCCTGTTTGGCTTTTCGACGGTGAAAACCAAGCAGCAAAGGAAAGAAATTTGAGCAAGTTCAGTCGGCCCATTTTTGTAAAAGAGAGAGAAAATTGTTGGTCAGTGGTCGGTACTCAGTGTTCACTACTAACTACCCACACTGCACATTTTTCATTTCAAATTCCCTCTCTTTCCTCCCTCCCTCTCTCTGAAAGCCCAAAAACCCTCTTTTGCGTCCGTTTCAGTCTATTTCTCTTATCCGAACCCCCTTTTAGCTTATTCTGCTAAATGCTGGTAATTGCCCATTTCCCAATCTTCTCGTATTTCCCTTTATTTCAGAGTAAATATCTTTCCTTTAATTTTTCTTCGTTTTGCTGGGTATTGATTTCCCGCATGGTGAAATCTAGTTTCTGGGTTTATGTTGTTTTAATCGAAAAAAATGCCATTTGTTTGAAGGGGAAAGCATAATGCGATTTGTGAGAGAATAATTGTTGGTTTTTTAATTGTTATTTTAATAATTTCTGCTGTTTCCGCAGCCCCATTTTGAGACTTGGCATGCTTAAGAGTTATCGAGAATCTGAAAGGGGAGAAAGGTCGTCAAAGGTACTTAGATTTCCCTCATTTTGTTCAATTTTTGATATTTGAAATTGATCCATCGCTTTTTAGTTACTTCTGCTTCTTGATGTTTGTGGGGCATGTTTGTAAACTGGGTACATTGTGCTCAAAAAAAATGGAAGGGAAAAAAATGAGGTTACTTTGGTATGTTGCTGATCAGATTCAACCGCAAAAGCTTTGGCTTATGACTCTCTGTCTATGAACTTTGTGAAAGGTCACAAATAGTCAATAACTTCAAAGTTTCATGACCAGTTCTTGCTCTTTTATTATTTCTATGGTGCAGAAGAGCAGATAGAGTTGAGGCAAACACTTACCGAACAAGTGGTATTTTCCATTTATAAAGTACACTCTCAAGGGCAGCCTGTTTCTTGTCTAGTGTTTTACTGTTGCTATTATTTCATGGTTTAAGAGACAACAATGATGAAGTCATATTTGCTGATATAAGAGCTTCATCTGCCTTTCTCTCTTTATGTTATCTGCATTTCATGTCTTACATCATTTTTAAGCTTTTTCAGTCTATTTGTTTGGTTGGACTAGCATAAATTTGTTTTTGACATCTGGGGTGGGATTAAACAGACTGTGATTAGGAATGGCACCCAGTGCGAGAGTCAAGGCAGCCTTCCAAGCAATGGAGAATATTGGGATCCCCAAACATAAAACAAAACCTGCACTGAAGAAGCTTCTGCAATTGTTTGACAAGAATTGGGACCTTATAGAAGAAGAAAACTATAGAGTCCTTGCAGATGCCATCTTTGAATATGAGGATACGGAAGTATGTACGCATTCTCCCCTTCTACCATTTGGGATGATATATTTCATGGTTTTACATCTCCTATATAACTACTTGTTGTATTCTCTTGATACATTTGTATCTTCCTGGCACTGTTAGGCTGCTGAAAAGGAGAAGAAGACACCAGCCAATACTAATGTATGAAATCTCCTTGTGCGGGCATCTATGTTTTTTTTTTCCCTCCTTTTTTTCAGAATTTTAATCTTCATTAATCTCTTGATCTGTTTGCTATTTGACTTTCTTTGATCAGCAAGGTGATATCTTGGAGGATGCAGCTCCATTGCAAGAAGAGCCTGAGAGACCATTGAAAAGGTTACGCTTAAAGCACCAAGATCAAGCTGTGCCATCTCATGGGCAAACCAGCTCAACTTCTAGTGCTTTTGTTTTGAAGATTCCAAAACCAGAACCTGGTGAGCCTGAAGTTTCCTTCAACCAATGGGTTCAGCCCACAGGAGGATCTCCTCAGCCGAATGTGGCTAATAGAACCACTGAATCTCAGCTTATCTCACCACAACATGCTGCAAGAAACAAGGGCAAGCAACCTATTTTGCCAACACCACACGTTGCTTCAAGGGATAAAATAGCTACAGCTCAGCGAGCTTCTCAAGCACTTCAGATTAAAGAACCTAAGCCTGAACCAGGCCTCGTTCTTTCCGGGAAACAAAAGCAGTCTGAGACTAACTCATTGTTAAAGCCCAAAGATGAGCCCTTCACAGAGGACATGGTGTCAATTGAGCCTCTTGCTGTTATCCCTCCTGGTAATTTTGACCTGTATTTTATGTGCAGTTTCAAAAAGTGCATGCTAGGAGGAAAAAGAGAGGGGTCGTTTGGATTCCTACACCAAAAAGTTGTTGACGAAATGAAGAAAAAGAAGCTATGTCTAAGCTAAATTAATGAATCTGTAATAAACTGGGAAAGGAAAAAACAGCCTATTGCAATAAAGAAACCTGAGAAAATAAACAGAGAGAAACAGCAAGATAACTATTTTCTGAAGCAACTCATATATAGTTAGAATAGTCTATTCCATAAGCTTCCTGATTACTTCTCTAATATAAATATGCCTCCTGTGTTCTTCCGCTTGGAAATGTGAGCATCACCTTTGTGTGAGGTTGAGTTACATGTTTTATGGAGTTTGCTTACTAGTCCTTTAGGACAAGTTCGACAGAAATTTTGTACATCATTGACCTGTTGCCGTTTTGTTTGTTTACGGTTTTCAAATTGCAATTTATGCTTGGTCTTTTCAGCTTCAATGTACTGTGAGTTATTGTGCTGGAGTTCATTGCTTCATTTGAACTCACTGTTGTCCTTGATGATTCCACATCAATAAGACAATAACTGTGGTATTCTGATATTCGTTAATGCTGGCAGCTGGGAAATTAACTTCATTGTACTACATTACTGTATCTTGACACAATGTCTTTATTTATTGGTAGTTTTCTTCTTATTTCTTTCTTTCTTTCTTTTTAAATAGCAAATAGGATGGGTATTTCCTCTCCCTCCCTCCCTTTGGTGATAAGATATCAATAATATTGAAGCTTTCTATATCTCATATCAATATATATAATATATGCCAATGTTAGCTGTACAAATTAATACACCAAAACTAGGTCTGGGTAGTATTATTGATGGGACACAGTGCTGATGGCATGTGTTTTAGCCGGCACATTCTGCTTCTTCATTAACTTGCTTGAACACAAGGCTGTTTTGTGGTGTTGAATCCCCATTCTCATTTTTCATCTGTTTGTGCGATCGGGCAGAGCCTTCAAGCCAGGAGCCTTCTTTCCAACATAGTAATCCAGTAGACAGCCAGGATGCTGACGGACCTGGGACCTCTAAGTCTGTGAAAGGGATTGATAAAAGTGCGGAAACAGTTGCATCATTGGCCTCGAAGGAGAACCATTTGAACGAATCCGATGTTCCTGGGATTGCTCCAACTAACATAGACATTGCCGCGTCACCCCTGGGAGAGGTGAAAATATGTTTGAGCTGCAATCATGGTGTAAAGGGGCATGACGTCCATGTGTCAGATTTACAAGTGGTTCTAACGGAAGTAGAAGATAACTGCATTAAGACATACAAAGTAATGAACCCAGAATTTTCCATAACAAACTTGATGAGAGAGATTTGT